>QJPP01004263.1:0-195484 GCA_003996215.1 Jaltomata sinuosa
CAAGGGTGGAATCTCACAAAAATAGATGATATGATATGATATGCTGAACTAAGTGTGATAGCAGTGTCATACGTTACCCTCTCTGGTACCCCAACGGTCCAATAGAGGCAGGATCCATAGAAGGGATTCCCTCGAGTACCTCTACTCCATTGTACACCCCTCTCCGGTCACCCTCAGCCTATAGCACTTGGTCCTAAATAACAGGATCCATGGAGGTCTACTCGTAGACCACATATTAAATCTCAAACCTCGATATAATAGTCCGGAGTACCACCGGATCCAAACTAGTAACCAAATCTCGATAATGCATGCCTGGATCCTATCCAGGTCTAAATCAGTTAAATAAGTCTAAAAAAACCCCTTCAAGGGTGCTCGGGCGTATCCGGGTCTAAAATAGTAGTAAATCAAGTCCGGTGCTTGGCTTTACTGAGTCTAATATCATTTCTCATCAACAACAAAACAAGTCTAGCACCTCGGCTCAATCGAGTCTACTATAAGTAGGAAAACTATGATAAATTTCTCATTTAACTTTTCTTACCCCAAGAAGAGCCATTAAAATAGTACCAAACCATTTCATAACCATTTTTACTTAAAATGGGCCCTCGGGGCCATGCAAGATTTAGAAAACCCTATAAAGTAAGCTCGAAGATATAATCAGAGTAAAATCATGTAGAAATCCATTTATATGTGTGATAATGGCATGCTTAATCAAAATCAGTAGCCCAACGGCTCACAATCAACCTATCGGCCCTGTAAAGGCTCCAATCATTCTACAACAAATATAGCCAGCTCCATAACAATAATAACGATGTACGGGAGTACATGCCCAGAAAATTAAAGGAGATGGGCATGAATTTTGGGCTAAAATAGTCCACTCAACCCAAGAAATCAAGGAGGGAATTTAAAGAATGAGAATTGGAAATTAGCAATGAACTTACCGGATTAATGACGGGAAAATGACCACGAAGCAATGGTGAATTCACTCCAAGAAATTGGTGGCCCAAAGTGAAGAAAATAGAGTTTTGGGAGCTATTATCAATGGAGGAACAAAGTTGAAATGAGGAAATGAAGGAGAAGGTTTAACTTAATACACTGCCAGCAGATACCGCAATTGTGGCACTTTCATTGCAAATACGGAGGCACAGATGAATAGTGGCCTCCACAAATATGAAGAAATCACCACAAATGTGGAACTTTTCAAATGCATAAAAACACCACAAATGCGGCATTTCACCACAAATGTGGCAAACGTCCGCCATTGCGGAACCACCAGACACAACAACTCAGCCAAAAACCAGCCAAGTTTAAAAAACTTGAATGAACCCTTGGGATTCATCCAGGGTCCCACGGACACAAATGAACTAAGCTATTTGACTAAAAATGGTATTCCAGACTCAACAAAATTGACCAAAATTCCAATGGAGGTCGATACGATGAAAAGTGGGCCCCATGCCCAAGAATCAACTTTAGGCCAAACTTTCCAAAACAGAACCCCATGGCCTAAAATGAGTCCAAAAGCCTCGAGACCCGAACCAAAGGTCTCCCCCAGCTCAAAGTTGACATTATGGAGCTAACAAAATGGTCAGAATTTCCATCTAAGGTCGTATTCTCCAAATGTTGTCCAAAGATAAACTTTTAAGTTCAACTTGGTTAGAAACACAAAAACTCACACAAAATAAAACTGAAAGCTCCCAGACCCTAAACAAGGGTCTATCTAGACCAAAATTATAATGAACAAGTTTGTTGTTATGGGTAAACTTTTTGTGCCAAGTTTTGAGTCAGAAAACTTCCGGGTTTGGGACTTGAAAACTCTGGGCTAGGCTAGTCTTGGCCAGTTTTTGAGTGAGGTATGGTCTAGGGCAATCTGGGTAAGGATTGGGTAAAGTGTCTTGATTTGATATAGTTTTCCAGGTAGCTAAGACATAAAGGAGTCTGAGGGACTTTTCGAAATCAAATTTAGGTAAGTAGAACTCCCGATATTGTGGTTGACGTGAAGGGGTTATTCCAGAACATCAAAAAAATGAGTGTGTTGTAAAATAGACCCTTTTGAGAGGATTTACAACTTTCTGTCTCATGTCAACCATCGTAGCGGTTTACAAACCACCATAGAGACCTCTTCCCCTGGAGTAAGAACCACTGAAAGTACCTTCATTCGGGACTTCTTGGCTAACACCTTAGCCTGCCCAACCTGTCTGACCCCCTCCAGTTTCTTCACATAATCAGTCACCTCATTAAAACTCTTCCCTGCCGAGGTCATATGCATAAATAACACCTACAACTCAATAGTTAGGCCCTTCACATATAGACGAATCCTCTCCTCCTCAGTACCCAGAAGCTGAGTAGCATAACGTGACAAGGCATGAAATTTGGCCTCATAGGCTGAAACCGACATATTACCCTACTCAAGAGCCAGAAACTCACCCTTTTTATGATCCCTCAAGGTGCGAGGCATGTACTTCTCCAAGAAAAGATCATGGAACTGTTCCCAAGTTATTGGAGGCAAAGTTGATGGTCGACATTCTACATGAGCTCTCCACCACTGCTTGGCATCACCTTGAAACTGAAATATGACAACTCCACCCCATGCCGATACACAATGCCCATCTTATGTAGCCTATCATAGCAGTCTAGAATAAACTCAAATGCATCCTCTTTCTCAGTACCCTGAAATGTCAGAGGTTTCAGTTTCAAGAATTTGGTCAGAATCTCATGCTCATTCCCAGTCATAACAGGGCCTAGCATCGGACAGAATAAATCATCAGTGCCTGATGCCGCATCCATCCTGAGAGCTATTTTTATAGCTAGTTGAGTGACCAAAATCTGATCTGCTGTACCAGTGGGGTGGCTCCAGCACCTACCAACCCACTCAGAAAATCCCACACTTGCTGAAATGCCTCGGGCGATATAAGGGGAAGGCCTACACCTCCAGCCGGTTCCGCCTCCTCCTATTCTATGCCCTCCTCCTATTCTGCGCCCTCCTCAAGAACAACCTCAACTTTCTCCTCAATAGGATCCTAGGGTGGGGGAGGGGTCGCCACCCTTGGCCTCCTGCTGCCTGAGATCTACCCTTGGTTGGTGTCGCTCTTCCCCCACCTCTTCCCCTTCCTGTAATGACCAGGTCCGTCTTTACGGGTAGTCTAATCGTGCCAAGTTTTAGAATTAGAAAACTCCGAGTTTGGGAGTTTGAAATTCTAGGCTAGGCTAGCCTCGACCAGTTTTGGAGTGAGGTAGAGTCTATGGAAATCGGGGTAAGGATTGGTCTATGTGTCTTATTTTGAGATAGTTTTCCATGTAGCCAATACATAAAGGAGTACGAGGGACTTTTTGGAATCGAATTTGGGTAACTAGAACTCCCAGAATCGAGTTTGACGTGAAGGGTTGTTTTGGGTCTTCGGGGAAAGCAAGTGTGTTGTAAAATGGCCAAAACTGGGAGATCTTCGAACATTCTATACCTGACGAGCGCAATGGTCTACCATAGCGACCTCCGCTATAGCGGTGGAAAATACCGCTATAGCGGTGGTCAAGGCGGTCAACACCCACTTAAGACCGCTATAGTGGAAGTTGTCCGCTATAGTGGGACCGCTATAGCAGATCGGGGACCATTATAGCAGACCGATGGGCTTTTAATGTAGAAACTTCCCCAAAACAGTACAATTTTCTACAATTCGTTTGGGAGAAGAACTAGGGTGATTTCAGGAGATTTTTCTCCTGTTTCCTTCGAATGTTTTCCCTAAGGTAAGGTTTTTACTCCCCAATCTTTGTACTATGTTTCCTATGCGGTAGAATTGCTAGGAAGGAACTTGGTGAAATGTTGGAATAACCTAGGAATGGTAGAATCCAGGGAAGAAAGGGGATTCCTAGCATGAATGTTCTTGGACATTATTAAAAGTATATTTTTATGATCATAGGTTGGTTAATTCTCTATTTTATCCATAAAAAATGATAGAAGTAGGTGAATTAACGGTGGAACACCCGGGAAAAGGGTGGGATGATCATGAGTGGCCTGGGGTTTGGGGATTTGGTGTAATCTGGGTACTGTGCAGGCTTTGTGTGTTATTTTAGACCAAGAACAAGAAAGGAATCCAAAACACGGGAAAGCTCGGGTTGAATAGAGCTTGGATAATTTTGAGGTAGGTGATGTCTTACGATTTCTGTGAATGTTGTATATTCTTGTACTCATATCTAAGTGATTGTATGAACTACATTGCTTAGGGAAGTTGTGTAGAATGTCTAAAGTTCCTGCTTTACAGTCTGTGATTTGAACGGTATTTGCTAGTTGGTTTACAAGTTATGTGTTCATGCATTTGACTGTGGATTATTGACATTCGGTTGGCTTAGGTACCACGCCTAGTATGAGTATAACAAATGGTTGGCACGGGTACCACGCCTGGTATGGGTATAATAATTGGTTGGCACGGGTACCACGCCTGGTACGGGTTTACTTTTGGTGCATCATTGCATTGTTAATATTGTGTTGCATTGATTGATATTGGTTTCGTGAGTGGACCGGGCTGCTTATTGAAATCTGTTATTAGTTTGGTGGTCCTTGAGAGGACGGGGAAATTCTAATTAACTGTTGTGTTGGTCTTGGTTTAGGCCGGGTTATTCATTGACATTTATGTTGGTCTTGGTTTAGGCCGGGTTGATTCAAGGTACATGTGTGTAGTCTAGAGGGGATCCCAAGGTGGGTCTGGTCTAGACGGAAAGTTATAGTTTACGGTATATGGTTGTGGCTTAGAGTTAGGTGGTGGATTTCATGTGGGAACAGGCTAAGTAGAGACTGGTAGTCTAGGTGTGTCTGTGGCTATTGTGCATGTTTTCCATACCTTCTACTTGATATTGTTGTACTGCTTATACATTGTTTATTTGGAAACTGGCTGATGATCCTACCAGTACACAGTGGTGGTATACTGATAATGCACTTGCTTTTCTTTTAGTGAGTACAGGAAATCTTCCAGCGACTGAGACACGACCTCATCTTTAGCGCCGACGATTTTTGACTTCAAGGGTGAGCTATTTGATCAAGCTACCTTGGGCTTATCTTTAGAGTTGCAGTCTACTTGTTTCGGACTTGAAACTATTTCATATTTTCTTTTGGGGTTGCATCCCCGTATTCTAGATATTGGTAGTGATATTTGGTACAACGACTTTCATTTCCTAGGAGGGATTTTCTGTAGATTATATTAAAGCTTTAGTTTTGCATTGTTTAATTGCTAGTTTGCTTCCTGTTTGCTGGTTTTAGGCTGTTAGTCTAGGCAAAGGGTTGAACTCTACTGGTTCTCTCATCCGAGGGTTGGGTGGGTGCCACTCACGATGGTATGGGTCATGACAAAGATGGTATCATAGCCTAGGTTCGTTGATCTCGTCGTACCAAACAAGTCTAGTAGAGTCTTGCAGAACAGTGCGGAGACGTCCATACTTTTCTTCGAGAGGCTATGGGGCTTTAGGAAAACCTATCTCTTCCTTCTTTCCTTCATGCTATAACTCGATTACAATTGGTATCTGGTGATACAAATTGGTATCAACCTCATTCACTCTTTTGTCCGCGGATGGTTACTATAAGGACCAATGGAGCAAGGCCAGTAGTCCCAGTAGTGGGCCCGACAGTTCATGGTAGAGGTAGGGGAAGGGGTAGGGGATGAGCTGGAGTCGCACCCGCCAGGGGTGGAGCTCGAGCTGCTGCTGCATGTGAGGTAACCCCCCCACACCTCAGGAGCATGTGGTTGAGGACGTAGAAGAAGTGGTGTAGAGGATGGAGGGGCTCAAGCGGAGGCGGCACCAGTTGGGGGTTCAGGCCTTCCTACTATGACACTAGAAGCTTTTAAGCAGGCGTGGGATATTCTGAGTGGGTTGGTTGGTGCTGGATCCATACCCGCAACTTATGCAAATCAGGCCTTGGATACTCAGCCAGCGGTTACTACAACACTTAGGATGGACGCATCTTCGGGCACAAATAATCTCCTCAGGCCAATTCTAGGCCCAATGATGACAGGGAATGAGCATGAGATGCTGACTAAGTTCCTTAAGCTAAAACCTCCGACGTTTCAGGGTACGGAAAATAAGGATGCCTATGAGTTCATCCTGGATTTCCATGAGAGGTTGCATAAGTTGGGTATTGTACGTCAGCATGGGGTTGAGTTTGTCACTTTTCAGCTGCATGGTGATGCCAAGTAGTGATAGAGGTCTCATGTTGAGTGTCGGTCTTCTGTTCTACCTCCACTGACTTGGGAGCAGTTCCACTCGTTATTTCTAAAGAAGTATGTTCCCCGTACTTTGAGGGACCAGAAGAAAGATGAGTTTCTGAACTTGGAGCAGGGTAGCATATCGGTCTCGGCTTATAAGGCTAAGTTCCATGCGTTATCTCGTTTTGCTACACAGATGTTGGGGTCTGAAGAGGAACGGGTTCGGTTGTTTATCAAGGGTCTGAAGAATGAACTGCAGGTACTGTCAGTGCATATGACTTCTTCAGGAAAGGGCTTTAATGATTTGGTGGATTATATGAAGAAGATAGAGGGAGTTAGGTAAGCGGGACAGGCTAAGGCTTTAGCTAAGAAGCCCAGGAATGAGGGAAACTATGGTGGTTCATACTCCAGGGGCCAGTATCAGCAGGCTTACCCATCCCATCCTATTCAGTTAGCTCTGCCAGCTACTATATGTGGTTAACAGGGAGCTCAGTCTTCAGCTCCTAGAGGCCAAGGAGCGTCATATACATCAGCTAGCAGACCTACTCTTGACCGTGGTTGCTTCCATTGTGGTGAGCTGGGCCACTTTAAGAGGGAGTGTCCACATAGGCAGATAGGTAATCAGGGTCAGCAATAGACTAGAGCAGTGGTTCCGTCA
Source organism: Jaltomata sinuosa (assembly GCA_003996215.1). Taxonomy (NCBI): domain Eukaryota; kingdom Viridiplantae; phylum Streptophyta; class Magnoliopsida; order Solanales; family Solanaceae; genus Jaltomata; species Jaltomata sinuosa. Next base: position 6,841 of record QJPP01004263.1, read on the forward strand.
GGCAGAAGCGGTAATGCTAGGGATTGTCCACAGGGTGGGCGAGGTAATTTTTAGGGAGGCTGGGGAGATCGAGGGAACGGTGGCGCAGGCAGGAGTGCTACACAGCTGGCCCGAGAAGTTTCCCGGATTGATGATCGGGCTTATTGCTATGCTTTTCCAGGGAGGACCGAGGCGGAAGCCTCAGATGCAGTGATCATAAGTACTATTCTTGTTTGCGATAAAATGGCTTCGGTATTATTTGACCCAGGTTCTATATATTCTTATGTGTATGTGAGTTTTGCTTTGGGGCTGGGTTTGACTTGTGATATCCTTGATTCCCCTATCCATGTTTCTACCCCAGTTGGAGAGTCTATGATTATGACTCATGTATATCGTGACTGTTCTATTGTGTTTATGAGGTTACTTACTTGGGTAGACTTGGTAATTCTGGATATGGATGATTTTGATATTATCTTGGGTATGACCTAGATATCTCCTTATCATGCTGTATTGACCTGTAACACCAAGACTGTGGCTCTAGAGATTCTGGGTAAGGATAGACTAGAGTGGGAAGGTGTGTACAGGCCTAAGCCAGTTAAGATAATATCGTTTGTCCAGGCTAGGAAGCTAGTAGGAAGGGGGTGTCTAGCCTTCTTGGATCATCTCTGGGATGATAGTGTGGAGTCCCCGCCTATTGAGTCAGTTCCAGTGGTTTCCAAATTTTTAGAGGTGTTTCCAGCGGACTTGCCTGGTATGCCTCTAGACAGGGATATAGATTTTTGTATGATTTGGAGACTGGCACTCGTCCCATTTCCATTCCTCCGTATAATATGGATCCGGTAGAGTTAATAGAACTTAAGACTCAGCTGCAGGAACTCCTAGATAAGGGATTTATATGTCCTAGTGCTTTGCCTTGGGGTGCTCCGGTTTTATTTATAAAGAAGAAGGATAGTAGTATACGGATGTGCATAGGTTATAGGCAGCTGAACAAGGTAACCATCCGAAATAAGTACCCTCTACCTCGTATAGATGATTTGTTTGACCAGCTTTAGGGTGCATCAGTGTTCTCAAAAATCGACTTGAGGTTGGGGTACCATCAGTTAAAGATTAGGCCTGAGGACATTCTAAAAACTACTTTTCAGACTCGGTATGGGCATCACGAGTTTCTAGTAATGTCGTTTGGTTTGACCAATGCGCTAGCAACATTCATGAGTTTGATGAATGGGGTGTTTAAGTCCTACTTAGATTCCTTCGTTATTGTGTTCATCGATGATATTTTGATCTACTCTAAGAGTAGGGAGGAGCATTCTAATCATCTTCGTATTGTGCTGGATATCTTAAGGCACCAAAAGCTTTATGTAAAATTCACTAATTGCGAGTTTTGGTTGACTTCCGTGGCATTCTTAGGGCATGTAGTGTCAGAAAAGGGGGTGATGGTGGATCTCTAGAAATTTGAGGCAGTCAAGAATTGGGTTCGGCCTAGCTCTGTGATCTAGGTGAGGAGTTTTGTTGGGCTCGCGGGGTACCAGAGGTTTGTTAAGAATTTTGCTTCTATTGCTACTCACCTGACCAGGCTGACACAGAAGGAGGTACCGTTCGTGTGGTCCGACAAGTGCGAGGAGAGCTTCCAAAAGCTCAAGACACTTTTGACCACAACCCTTATTTTGTCCTTGCCGGTTGAAGGTAAAGACTTTGTTGTTTACTGTGATGCTTCATATTCTGGTTTGGGTGCTGTGTTGATATAGTATAGGAATGTGATTGCCTATGCATCCAGGCATTTAAAAGTGCATGAGAGGAATTACCCGACTCACGATTTAGAGTTCGCAGCGGTGGTTTTTGCATTGAAAATTTGGAGACACTACCTTTATGGTGTCAAGTGTGAGGTATTCACAGATCATCGTAGTCTGCAGCACCTATTCACTCAAAAGGATTTGAATTTGAGGCAGAGAAGGTGGATGGAGCTATTGAAGGACTATGATGTGACCATTCAGTACCATCCGGGTAAGGCTAATGTGGTGGCAGACGCATTTAGCCGGAAAACAGTTAGCATGGGTAGCTTGGCTTGTTTGGGGGCATCCAAATGACCATTGGCTAAGGAGATTCGGGCTTTGGAGGCCAAGTTCATGCACTTGGGTGTTTCAGATCAAGGTGGGTTGTTGGCCAGCATTGAGGTCAAGGCCACCTTCATAGAGGAAATAAAGGCAAAATAGTTTCAGGATTCGAAACTGGGTAAGTTGCGAGGTAAGGTAATATCCGGGGAGTCCAGAGACGTCATGTTAGACTCTGGTGGAGTGTTGCATTTTAGGGAGAGGATTTGTGTTCCTCGGGTTGATGATATAATTCAGAGAATTTTGGCAGAAGCCCATGGTTTGCGGTACTTAATTCATCCGGGTGTGACCAAAATGTACAGAAACTTGAGGCAACATTACTGGTGGCCTGGGATGAAAAGGGACATAGTTGATTTTATGTCCAAATGCCAGAACTGCCAGCAGGTAAAGTACAAACATCAGAGACCTACAGGACTACTTCATAGGATGTCAATTCCAGAGTGGAAGTGGGAAAGGATAGCCATGAATTTCGTGGTGGGTCTTCCCAAGACATTGGGGAAGTATGACTCAATTTGGGTCATTGTTGACAAGCTGACCAAGTCCGCTCATTTCATTTCGGTTAGGTTAGATTACAACTCCCAGCAATTAGCTAAGATCTATGTGAAGGAGATTGTGAGACTGCATGGGGTACCACTGTCCATCATTTCAGACAGAGCTACGCAGTTTACTTCTAAGTTCTGGGGCAAGTTACATGAAGAGTTGGGTATGCAACTTACTTTTAGCACAACTTTCCATCCTCAGACTGATGGTCAGTCGGAAAGAACAATCCAGGTATTGGAGGACATGTTGAGAGCATGTGTGATGGACTTCGGGGGTCATTGGGACCAGTTTCTACCGTTGTGCGAATTCTTGTACAATAATAGCTACCACTCCAGTATTGACATGGCACCGTTCGAGGCACTGTATGAGAGGAACTGCAAATCACCGGTTGGGTGGTTTGAGGAAGGCGATGGAAAACCTCTGGGCGTAGACTTAGTGAAGGAAGCGCAGGAAAAGGTAAGAGGCATACATACCAAGTTGCTGGCTGCTCAAAGCAGGCAGAAGGAGTATGCAGACCGCAAGGTCTGGGACATGGACTTTCAGGATGCTGAACAGGTATTGTTGAAGGTGTCACCAATTAAAGGGGGTTTGGTAAGAAGGGCAAGCTTAGCCCTCAGTTCATTAGTCCATTTGAAGTTCTTCAAATTGTAGGGCTAGTGGCTTATAAGCTAGCACTACCACCTAATTTGTCGGGCGTCCATCCAGTATTCCATGTATCCATGCTTAAGCAATACCATGGGGATGGGGATTACATCATCAAGTGGGATGGGGTACTTTTCAATAAGGATCTTCGTTATGAGGAGGAACCAGTTTTGATTCTTGCTCGGGATGTCCGGTGGTTGAGGACAAAGGTCATTGATATGGTGAAGGTTCAGTGGAAGCATCATCTGGTTGAGGAAGCCACTTGGGAAAACGAGAAGGACATGCGGGAAGGACATTTGAAATTCTGGGCTAGGCTAGCCTCGGCTAGTTTTGAGGTGAGGTAGAGTCTAGGGAAATCTGGGTAAGGATTGGTCTATGTGTCTTGTTTTGATCTAGTTTTCCATGTATCCAAGACATAAAGGAGTCCGGGGGACTTTTCGAAATCGAATTTGGGTAAGTAGAACTCCCAGAATCGCGTTTGACATGAAGGGGTTGTTTCGGGTCATCGGGGAAAGAAAGTGTGTAAAATCGCCAAAACTGGGAGATTTCTGGATATTTTGTCTGTGACAAGTGAAGTGGTCTGTCGTAGCGACCTCCACTATAGCGGTGGAAAATACCGCTATAGCGGTGGTCAAGGCGGTCAACACTCACTTAAGACTGTTATAGCAGAAGTCGTCTGCTATAGCGAGACCACTATAGCGGAGCGGGGACTGCTATAGCGGGTCGATGAGTTTTTAATGCAGAAACTTCCCCAAAACAGTTCAATTTTCTACAATTCATTTGGTAGAAGAACTAGGGCGATTTCAGGCGATTTTCCTCCTGTTTCCTTCGAATTTCTTCCCTAAGGTAAGATTTCTAGTCCCCAATCTTTGTACTACGTTTTCTATGCGGTAGAATTGCTAGGAGGGAACTTGGGGAAAGGTTGGAATAACCTAGGAATGGTAAAATCCAGGGAAGAAAGGGGATTCCAAGCATGAATGTTCTTGGGCATTGTTAAAAGTATATTTTTATGATCATAGGTTGGTTAATTCTCTATTTTATCCGTTAAAACTGGTAGAAGTAGGTGAATTAACAGTGGAAAACCCGAGAAAAGGGTGGGATGATCATGGGTGGCCTAGGGTTTGGAGATTTGGTGTAATTCGGGTACTGTGCAGGCCTTGTGTGTTAATTGTATGTACTTGTGTGTTATTTTAGACCAAGAACGAGAAAGGAATCCGAAACACGGGAAAGCTCGGGTTGAATAAAGCTTGGATCATTTCGAGGTAGGTGATGGCTTATGATTTCTATGAATGTTGTATATTCTTGTACTCATATCTAAGTGATTGTATGAACTACATTTCTTAGGGAAGTTGTGTAGAATGTCTAAGGTTCCTGCTTTACAGTCTATTATTTGAACGGTATTTACTTGTTGGTTTACAAGTTGTGTGTTCATGCATTTGACTGTGTATTATTGACATTCAGTTGGCTCGGGTACCACGCCTGGTATGGGTATAACAAATGGTTGGCACGGGTACCACGCATGGTATGGGTATAACAATTGGTTGGCACGGGTACCACGCCTGGTACAGGTTTACTTTTGTTGTATCATTGTATTGTTATTATTGTGTTGCATTAATTGATATTGGTTGCGTGAGTGGACCGGGCTTCTTATTGAAATGTGTTATTGGTTTGTTGGTCTTTGAGAGGCCGGGGAAATTCTGGTTAACTGTTGTGTTGGTCTTGGCTTTAGGCCGGGTTGTTCATTGACATTTGTGTTGGTCTTGGTTTAGGCCGGGTTGATTCAAGGTACATGTGTGTAGTCTAGAGGGGATCCCAGGGTGGGTCCGGGCTAGACAGAAAGGTATAGTTAACGGTATATGGTTGTGGCTTAGAGTTAGGTGGTGGATTTCATGCGAGAACAGGATAAGTAGAGACTGGTAGTCTAGGTGTGTCTGTGGCTATTGTGCATGTTTTCCATACCTTCTACTTAATATTGTTGTACTGCTTATACATTGTTTATTTGGAAACTAGCTGATGATCCTACCAGTACATAGTGGTGGTGTACTGATACTGCACTTGCTTTTCTTTTGGTGAGTACGGGAAATCTTCCAGCAGCTGAGACGCGACCTCATCTTTAGCGCCGATGATTTCTGACTTCAAGGGTGAGCTGTTTGATCAAGCTATCTTGGGCTTATCTTTAGAGTGCAGTCCACTTCTTTCGGACTTAAAACTATTTCGTATTTTCTTTTGAGGTTGCATCCCCATATTCTAGATATTGGTAGTGATGTTTGGTACAACGACTTTCAGTTCCTAGGAGGGATTTTCCTCAGATTATATTAAAGCTTTAGTTTTGCTAGTTTGCTTCCTGTTTGGTGGTTTTAGGCTGTTAGTCTAGGCAAAGTGTTGAACTCTACTGGTTCGCTCATCCGGGGGTTGGGTGGGTTCCACTCACGACGGTCTGGGTCGTGACACTGCCCCTACCCCTTCCTCACCCTCTGACTGCGGGTTCCGCTACTGGAACTGCTGCCCTCGATCTATTGTGCCTGGTGTTAACCATCTGCAGACAAAAGAGTGAAAGAAGTTAGATATCAATTTGTATTACCAGATACCACTTGGAATCAAGTTATAGCACAAGGAAGAAAGAAGAGATAGTTTCCTAAAGTTCTATAGCCTCTCGAAGAAAAGTACAGACGTCTCCGTACCATTCTGCAAGACTCTACTAGACCCATTTTGGTACAACAAGATCAACAAACCTAGGGTTCTGATACCATCTTTGTCATGACCCAACCCACCATGAGTGGCACCCATCCAAGACCCCCGAATGAGTGAACCAATAATCCAACTTAACACTTATCGAGACTAACGGCTCAAAACCAATTGCATTAAAATAAACTAGCATTAGCCAAAATAATACTAATAGCAATATCTTGTAGAAAACTACCTCTAGAATCTGAAAGTTGCGGTACCAAAATATCTACCAATGTCTAAAGAATGGGGATGCAACCCAAAAAAAACAATAGTTTAAGTCTGAAATAAATAGACTAGAAACTAAACTGGAGGAAACCATGGTAGCTCAAAAGAAGTAGCTCACCCTTAAAATATGGAAATGCTGGGACTATAATTGAGGTCGCGTAGTAGCCGCCGGAAGATGTCCTGTACTCATAAAAAGAAAGCAAGTGCAGAATTAGTACACAACCATAGTGTACTGATAGGATCATCGGCCAACTCCAATAAAAAATATATGAACAGTAAACAAAAGCTGAGTAAGCAGTACAAACATGTAGTAACAAGCCAATAATATCATTCCAGACTCTCAGTCTTCCCTCTAACTTACCAAATGCACGAGACAGTGCATAACCACTACAACCATATCAATGACAAGTAAGAATACACCCTTTTTATGCAACCCGAACCAACCAAGGATCCCTAGAATAACACCTAAGTGTTTAACTTGAAATTTCTGGTCTACATAAGGACCAACCCCACCTTTAAGTACAATCAGTCGGCCTCTCATGGACCAATATGTAACAATCACAGTTTCAAACAATCAACATGGTCCACTCATGGAATCATCGACATATGCAATCAACAATATAAATAAATCCATACCAAGCGTGGTACCCGAGCTAACCATTATAGAACCTGTACCAGGCATGGTACCCGAGCCAATTGATAAGTATCCCATACCAGACGTGGTACCCAAACCAACCAATATGTATTCTGTACCAGACATGGTACTCGAGCCAACCAAATGTCACACAAAGTCCAATCAGTCAATAAATAAATGAACAATATCACACTTCTAAAACCAATAAGTAACAAAACCATGTTCATTTCACATGATCGACACCCGGACACTTAGACATTCATAATTTCATTCCCTAAGCATACAATACACATACCATACTAAGCAAAAGTTATATGGACATATATTGCATTTGGAAAACAATAACCATCACCTATCTTAAATAGCTTGAAAACTCTACTGGGCCGGAACTTTCCATTTTCCAAAGATTTCGCTTGTTCTTGGTCTAACAATGATTACAAAACATACCAAAATCAGTCCAATAGCCTAAGATTATTCGGATTATACTCAAATCCTAATCCCCAGGCCCAACCATTATCATTCCACCCATCCCCGGTCCTTCCCACCATTAATTCACCTAAAAACTACCATTTTACGCATATAATAAGCAAATAATGGTGTTTAAATCATGAATAAGGAATAAAAATCATAACCCAAGAATTCTACAACCTGGAATCCCTTTTTTCCATCGGATTCTACAATCTTAGGTCAATACAAACCTTTTCCCAGGCCCGAGATTATAGTTTCTAAGGTCTGGGAATCAAAATACGGAAGTGAGGAACGAAAACCTTACCTTTTCGATGGAGTTTGGTGGAAAATTGCCTCCCTTTGCCTATGCCATTCCCCAAAACATTCTTGAGAATTTTTGAATGTTTTTGAGGAAGTTTCTGCATTAACTGTTACTAATTCTGCTATAGTAATCCGTACACTGCTATAGCGGCACCGCCATAGCAGACTCGACTACTATGGAAATTCTGACCGACTTTGACTTTGCTATAGTGGTCATCACTGTAGCGCGGTGTCAACCGATATATAGCAGTTTACATGGGACAAATCTCAAAAAATCCCCCCAAAGTGCCCATTTTACAACACACTTCAAATCCTGACGTTCTGAAATAACCCCTTCACATCAACTTTGATATCAGGAGTTCTACTCACCCGAATTCACCTCTGAAAAGTCCCCCAGACTCCTTAATGTCTTAGCTAACAGAAAAACTAGATCAACATAAGACATTGTACTCAATCCTCACCCAGATTGCCCTAGATCATACCTCGCTCAGAATTCGTCCGAGACTAGCATAGCCCAATTTTTCCAACTCCAAACCCAAAAATTTTCTAACCCAAAATTTCACACAAATGGTTTACCCGTAATGATAGAATAGATCATTACAGGTCCAATCTAATAAACATTAAATCCGGGCCAGCCCATGATTAAAGGTTTGAGTTGGCTTGGTCGACTACTGTAATCAAAATTGATCGTGTTAAATTTTCAACCCGTAATACAAAATCAATTGAAACCAGTAATGTCACATCACTAATGGTACCGATTAATCAATCCGACAGTGATCGGCCCGAACTGTTAAGCCTGAATTTATATTAATATATTTTAAAAAAATTAAATAATTCATTAATATTTGGCCAGGCCCAGACCGGTATAACCCAAAATCAGATTGATCACTTAAAATTCCTTTATGATTGGTTGAACCCGAAATAGGTCAACCCGATAACAAATCCAAGACCAAGATAGATTGATTCAAATTTTTGTCAGCCCGACCTGGCCCCTTGATCGATTTACCTTTAACCTAGAAAGCAAAAATGGCTTGCTCTTCTCCTCCAATGTTTCCCTCTCATAAAGTTGAGCTATTATTCTCTTGGCTTGTTGTTACGTCGATTGTTTTTATGAGCACTCTCCTTCAAGTGTTTATGATTTAAAAAATTTACCAAAAAAGACATACAAAAAATTGACTTATTATGTTTAACAAAATTATCATTGTATTTGACATAGTTGTTAATACTGGCGTGGCTATGAGACATTAACTTCCTACTTTTCAGAAATTACTGAGGCTAAATAATTGTTTAACCATTGTAACTTTACTTTTTGATGTTATTTGTCTTATTGTGTTTATTAGTTATTAAAATTTTGCTATTTGTAGGGTTTTACATCAAAGTCACTTGAAATGTGCTGCAAGAATGTTATACTAATGACCAAAAATTCACATTTAATTTTTGAGAAATGAATAGTCCAGAGGATTCGGATTCTTCCATCGAAAAAAAGTTTCCCAAAGTAGATTATATTCTTCTTTATGTTTTATTAGATTATGATGACTTTCAGACATATATTGTTACAAAAGTAAGTTTTTTAAAAGAATAATTTAATTTGTATTATCTTTATTAATTTTGTTATTTTTTGTACTCTCTAATTTCATTGTTTGTGTAGTGGCCTACTTTCATTAAAGTACATGCTCCAGATATTCCTGTTATATGTGTTGGAGTACATCCTAATGGTAAAAAATCTAATTTAAATTTATTCTTATTATTTTATTAATTTTATTAACCAATTCTATTATTTTTGCGGATCGTGTTCTTTTTACTTTTCAAAAGAGAGACATAAATTTTAATTATTATCTTTTTTTTAATAATTTTAAAAATTTATTTTGGTATATTATTTTATTTTAAAAAAAATTCAAACTGAGATTGCGGCTAATAAAGCTAACTTTATTGAATATTTGAAGTGCAATCCAAATAATGTAGATGATGTCAAATTTGTTCTTTAGACAATTGTTAAGCTATTGTCATAGAGGTTTGATATTTTGAAAGATGTTTCTGTATCTGTAATTTGAATATTATTATTCAATGACTTGTTTATTTATTCTCACGTCTAATCTCTCTCTTATATGTTAAATTTCTTTTTGTTATTTTTATTATAATTAGGAACCTTTTTAATTAAAAAAATTACATATAAAGTATTAATTAATCTATTTCCACTTTTCATGCTTTGAAGTATATAGTTTAACTAGTAAGGAAAGAAAAAAACAAAATACAAGTTTTCTTCATTTCAGTCCTTTAAATAAAGGTGTCAATCAGGTCGGTGATCCACAATCGAACCAGGCCAATCAGATAAAAATTCAATTCGGGCCAGCCAATGATTAAAGGTTTGAGTTGGCTTGGTCAACTACTATAATCAAAATTGATCAGGTTAAATTTTCAACCCGTAATCCAGAATCGATTGAAACCAGTAATGTCAAATCAATAATGGTACCAATTAATCAATTTGGCACTGATCGGCCCAAACTGTTAAGTCCGAATTTTTATTAATAGATTTTACAAAAATTAAATAATTCATTAAAATTTGGCCAGGCCCAGACCGGTATAACCCCGAATCGGATGGATCACTTAAAATTTCTTTATGATGGGTTGAACCCTAAATAGGTTAACCCGATAACTGATCCAAGACCAAGATCGATCGGTTCAAATTTTTGCCGGTCCGATTTGGCCCCTTGATAGGTTTACCTTTAACCTAGAAAGCAAAAATGGCTTTCCCTTTTCCTCCAATGTTTCTCTCTCATAAAGCTGAGTTGTTATTATCTTGGCTTGTTGTTACGTCGATTGTTATTATGAGCACTCTCCTTCAAGTGCTTATGATTTAAAAAAATTACAAAAAAAGACTTACGAAAAATTGACTTATTATGATTAACAAAGTTTTCTTTGTATTTAACATAGTTTTTAATACTGGAGTGGCTATGAGAGGTCAATTTCCTATTACTCAGAAATTACTGAGGCTAAATAGTTGTTTAACTGTTGTAACTTTATTTTTTGATGTTATTTGTCTTATTGTGTTTATTAGTTATTAAAGGAATTATCAATTATTATTTTGCTATTTGTAGGTTACTACATCAAAGTCACTTGAAATGTGCAGCAAGAATGTTATACTCAATGACCGAAAATTCACATTTAATTTTTGGGAAATGAATAGTTCAGTGGATTCAGATCCTTTCTAATCGTTAGTTATGCATTTCTAACAAGATTCTTCTCAAAATTCTTAAGGTTTTCAAGAAAGGCTAAGGCTAGGGTTTCTATCCAAAGAGTTCCTTTCCAAATCCTTCTTCTCCAAGGTATGTTGAACAATCCTCTTTCAATTAAGCATATTAGTAGTTGATTTTCCTAAACTACAAAGTGATATTTACAAGAGTTTTGAATGTTGATTTATTGAACGATTTTCGAAAGGAGAACTTACTTGATGTTTTGAACTTTTTTTTATGAAATTGCCCTTTTGTTACTAAATATACTTGAGAATGGAGAATCATTATTTGAAGTAAGAAATCCTAATTATATGAAAAGCCTTTGGGGCAGATCTAAAGTCATGATTCTTTGTAAATTGTTTTACTATTTAACTCTTGGCTTTTGATGAAAAAGGAAAAGGATTTCTACATCCCTCGATTTTGAAAGTGTTGTTTATGAATTATGAAATCTTCAACCTTTGACAGATATGGTAAATGTGTTTAAATCCTTTTAAGTGATGGGACTAAGGATGTACGAAAATTATGAAATGTTTATGGCATAATATGTATGGCTTGCAAGTCTTGGTATGACGATACCAAAGTTATAAATGGCTTAAGAATGTTAAGAGTCCCAAATGAATGTTTTGTGAAACTCAAACACTAATTTCTTCACTTCTAGCCATCAATTGCTTGGGGAAAACTCACCATAGATTCGTGAGCACTTTTTCGTCATTAATCCGGTAAGCTTTTGTTAAATTCCAACCTTTCATTCTCTTAATTCCCTCTTTGATTTCTTGAAGTGGGTGGGCTGTTTTAAGCCCGATTTTAATGCCCAATTCCTTCAATTTTCTGGGCATACACTTGTATGATCTTCATGATCATTTTGTACTCTTTCATCTCTGGTCTTGGGTTACGAGGCCCACGAGCCCGTCGGTGGCCCAAATTTTGACCCGACTATTATTATAGCAATATGGGTATCATTGGTCTTCTTTTGAAATGTAGATTATTTTGTTGGTAGTACTTTCATGATTTGGAGCTTCTCAGAGCAGTTCGAGCCTGGACAAAGTCATTCCTGCAGCTAGTCGCCGGATGACAAGTAGGTTATGGTTTCCCCTATCTAGACTCTGCGTATATAGACTATAACTGCACTAATTAGTATCCTTAGTTGGGTTGTTATAGGTTGGTACCCTCAGACGTTGTCTACCTTTTTGTCTATTTATTTCATACGTTATTTGTAGTATTCGTGTAGCCTTGAGATTTCACCCTTGTGGCCTCGTGTGGCCTTTGTTTATGACTCTGGACCATAGAGGGTGGGATATTTGGGAATGTCCGCGAGTCCTGCTAATTCTGACCTTACTTTAGTGGCTATCCATGTTGTAGAACCGCTTGTACCTGTGCAGAGCCGATAGGAATGTCTGTGAACCATTTTGGGCTAACTTATTTGTCTGCGAGCATATCATTCATGCAAAAGGATTTTCTGCATGTCTTACTACTATTTTGGCTTTGGGCTGACTATCACCGATTTTTTGAAACTTTGCATGGCCTCGAGGGCCCATTTTTGGTATAAATGATAAAATGAGATTTTGATGATTTCACACTGGTTTTCCTACTGATACTAGGCTCGGCAGGGCCATAGCACTAGACATGATTTTCTACAGAATTTAGCCCCGGACACATGCCAGGGACCCTGTTTAGGGATTTGAGACTTGATTTTAATTTAGACCCGGATACGCTCTGGGCACCCTTTGAGAGGGTTATTGAGACATTTACCACTGATTTAGACCCGAGTATACTTTGGGCACCCTTTGAGAGGGTTTTTGAGATTACTACTTCTATTTTAGACCCGGTCCAATTCCGAGCATGTATTATGAGGTTTTGAGTATTGAGCTACAATTAAGATTGGCGCGGTTTGTATGTGGTCGATGAGTAGACCTCCATGGACCTTTCCATTCCTGGGTAACTGGCTATGGGCCAACGCATGCACCAGGAGGAGGGGTGTACAACAGAGTAGAGGTACATGGGTAGAGTCCTTCCATGGGTCCCGCCTCTACATGGGACTTTGGGGTACCTGAGGGGGAATATACGAGTTACTTTTGCATCATATCATCATCATGCATTTGGTATTCCGATCCCACTCTTATTTGTTGTGTGTTCAGTGTACACTTCAGTTGCATAGGTGGCCGGAGGATTTGTTTTCACTTGATTGTGTTCCTCGGTTGTATGGGGGGGGCGTTGGGACTGTAGGTAGAGTACATTACTTGTCTCATTTCATAGAACTAGTATGGACCTTTGGTACTGATTGGATGACAGTTTTAGCCTGTAGAGGCACCGACTTTGGGACTGAGATTATTGAGGGGCTAGTGGGTCCCATATTATTGAGGTACTGATTGTGTAGCTTTCTGAGCGATTGTGGGGTATTGATTCCTTTTTTTTTATCCTGGATTGATTAGCAGATTTGGATACTTGTGGGTTAGTTATTCCATCTTAGGCTTGACTTGTGAGTTGATTATTATCTTGGTATGTGATGTCTTAGGCATGCTTCTGTTAGTTTGTGATTTCTAGTTCGATTGTTAGCTTGCTTCCCTTCTTTTCTTTTATTTTGAGGTTACTGGTATACCGCCCTTCTCTTAAATTCTCTTTATATGTACTGTTGTTGAAAGGATCCCAAGTGCATCCTCCTTCCTTCCGTCACTTGTGTTTCTGTGTATTTATATCTTCTGTGCTAGCATGTTATACTTGTAACTCTTGATTTATTACTCTGTGTGCTAGTTTCCTTGTGCTTCCTCCTTGTTCTCTGTGACTGTTTTCCTAGTATTCTGCTTATTATTGCTTTTATATTTTATATGCACTCAGTCGGCCGATGATGCCTACTGGGTACCCGCTGCTTAGCAATTGGTACTCATACTACACTTCTGCACTTTTTGGTGCAGATATTAGTGCGAGCTTTCGCCGTTGATCGCATTGCAAACTCGTGCAGCTTTTGGGATCTTCGAGACTAGGGTGAGCGCCTGACGGTCGGGGCTTGACTACTCATCTTTGTACTGTTCTTTGTATATTCAGAGACAGTTGTACTTATCTTTTGTTACTTTTAGCACTTGTATTCTATTAGACGCTTTTGTATTGTCGATACCAAGTCTTGGGGTTGGTGTAGTTTTCTTATATATATTCGGATTTTTGCTTCCGCTTGTCTTTATCTTATTCTGCTTCCGTTTATTTTAGTTTATCATGCGTATTGGTTAGGTTGTAGCCCATTACTAACCATTCTGGGCTACAAAAATTGGTTCACCTACTGGGGGTTGTAGGTGCCATCATGACCTGAGAAATCGGGTCGTGACATATTGTTACAAAAGTAAGTTTTTTAAAATAATAATTTAATTTGTATTATCTTTGTTAATTTTGTTATTTTTTGTACGCTCTAATTTTTCTGTTTGTGCAGTGGGCTACTTTCATTAAACAACATGCTCTAGATATTCCTGTTATGTTAGTTGGAGTACATCCTAATGGTAAAAAATCTAATTTAAAGTTATTTTTTTATTTTATTAACCAATTCAATTATTTTGCAGATCGTGTCCTTTTCATTTTTCAAAAGAAAGAGGTGAATTTTATTTATTATCTTTTTTTCTGTAATTTTAAAAATTTATTTTGGTATACTATTTTATTTGATTTTTTTTTAAACTGAGATTGTGGCTAGTAAAGCTGATTTTATTGGATATTTGGAGTGTCATCCAAATAATGTAGATGATGTCAAATTTGTTCTTCAGACAAATTTTAAAAAAATTAATAATTCATTAAAATTTGGCCAGGCCCGAACCGGTATAATCCCGAATCATATGGGTCACTTAAAATTCCTTTAGGATCGATTGAACCCAAATCAGGTCAACCCGATAACCAATCCAAAACCAAGATCGATCGGTTCAAATTTTTCCGGACCCTTGATAGGTTTACCTTTAAACTAGAAAGAAAAAATGACTTGTCCTTCTCCTCCAATGTTTCCCTCGTATAAAGCTGAGTTGTTATTGTCTTGGCTTGTTCTTACGTCAAGTGTTTTTATGAGCACTCTCCTTCAAGTGATTATGATTTAAAATTTGGTTAGGCTCGAATCGGATGATTATTGGATATTTGGAGTGCAATCCAAATAATGTAGATGATGTCACATTTGTTTTCAGACAAATTTAAAAAAATTAAATAATTCATTAAAATTTGGCTAGGCCCGAATCGGATGATTCACTTAAAATTCCTTTATGATCGGTTGAACCCAAAATAGGTCAACCCGATAACCAATTCAAAACCAAGATCGATCGGTTCAAAGTTTTCTCGACCCGACCCAGCCCTTTGATAGGTTTACCTTTAACCTAGAAATCAATAATAACTTGCCCTTCTCCTCTAATATTTTCCTATTATAAAGCTGAGTTGTTATTCTCTTGGCTTGTTCTTACGTCGATTGTTTTTATGAGCAATCTCCTTTAAGTGCTTATTATTTGAAAAATTTACAAAAAAAGACTTAAGAAAAATTGACTTATTATGTTTAACAAAATTATCTTTGTATTTAACATAGTTGATAATACTGGCGTGGCTATAAGAGGTCAATTTTCTACTATTCAGAAATTACTAAGGCTAAATAGTTGTTTAACTGCTGTAACTTTATTTTTTTAGGTTATTTGTCTTATTGTGTTTACTAGTCATTAAAGAATTATCAATTATTATTTTGCTATTTGTAGGGTTCTACATCAAAGTCACTTGAAATGTGCAGCAAGATTGTTATTATCAATGAAATGAATAGTTCAGAGGATTCAGATTCTTCCATCGAATGAAAGTTTCCCAAAGTAGATTATATTCTTTATTTATGTTTTACTGGATTATAATAACTGTCGGACATATATTATTACAAAAGTAAATTTTTTAAAATAATAATTTAATTTATATTATATTTATTAATTTTGTTATTTTTTGTACGCTCTAATTTTTTTGTTTGTGCAGTGGGCTACTTTCATTAAACAACATGCTCCAGATATTCCTATTATGTTAGTTGGAGTATATTCTATGATAAAAAAAATCTAATTTAAAGTTATTTTTATTATTTTGTTAATTTTATTAACCAATTCTATTATTTTGGAAATCGTGTCCTCTTTACTTTTTAGAAGAGAGGCAAATTTTATTTATTATCTTTTTTCTGTAATTTTAAAAATTTATTTTGGTATACTATTTTATTTGAATTTTTTTTTCAAACTGAGATTGCGGCTAGTAAAGCTGATTTTATTGGATATTTGGAGTGCAATCCAAACAATGTAGATAATGTCACATTTGTTTTCAGACAAATTTAAAAAAAATTAAATAATTCATTAAAATTTTGCTAGGCCCGAATCGATTGATTCACTTAAAATTCCTTTATGATCGGTTGAACCCAAAATAGGTCAACCCGATAACCAATTGAAGACCAAGATCGATCGGTTCAAAGTTTTCTCGACCCGACCCAGCCCCTTGATAGGTTTACCTTTAACTTAGAAATCAATAATAACTTGCCCTTCTCCTCTAATATTTTCTTATTATAAAGTTGAGCTGTTATTCTCTTGGCTTGTTCTTACGTCGATTATTTTTATGAGCAGTCTCCTTTAAGTGCTTATTATTTGAAAAATTTACAAAGAAAGACTTACGAAAAATTGACTTATTATGTTTAACAAAATTATCTTTGTATTTAACATTGTTGGTAATACTGGCGTGGCTATGAGAGGTCAATTTTCTACTATTCAGAAATTACTAAGGCTAAATAGTTGTTTAACTGCTGTAACTTTATTTTTTTAGGTTATTTGTCTTATTGTGTTTACTAGTCATTAAAAGAACTATCAATTATTATTTTGCTATTTGTACGGTTCTACATCAAAGTCACTTGAAATGTGCAGCAAGATTGTTATTATCAATGAAATGAATAGTTCAGAGGATTCATATTCTTCCATCGAATGAAAGTTTCCCAAAGTAGATTATATTCTTCTTTATGTTTTACTTGATTATAATAACTTTCCGACATATATTGTTATAAAAGTAATTTTTTTAAAATAATAATTTAATTTATATTATCTTTATTAATTTTGTTATTTTTTGTGCGCTCTAATTTTTTTGTTTCTGCAGTGGGCTACTTTCATTAAACAACATGCTCTAGATATTCCTAATATGTTAGTTGGAGTATATTCAATGGTAAAAAAAAATCTAATTTAAAGTTATTTTTATTAGTTTGTTAATTTTATTAACCAATTCTATTATTTCGGAAATCGTGTCCTCTTTACTTTTTAGAAGAGAGACAAATTTTATTTATTATCTTTTTTCTGTAATTTTAAAAATTTATTTTGGTATACTATTTTATTTGAATTTTTTTTCAAAATGAGATTGCGGCTAGTAAAGCTGATTTTATTGAATATTTGGAGTGCAATCCAAATAATGTAGATGATGTCACATTTGTTTTCAGACAAATTTAAAAAGATTAAATAATTCATTAAAATTTGGCTAGTCCCGAATCGGATGATTCACTTAAAATTCCTTTATGATCGGTTAAACCCAAAATAGGTCAACCCGATAACCAATTCAAGACCAAGATTGATCGGTTCAAAGTTTTCTCGGTCCGACCCAACCCCTTAATAGGTTTACCTTTAACCTAGAATTCAATAATAACTTGCCCTTCTCCTCTAATATTTTCCTATTATAAAGCTGAGCTGTTATTCTCTTGGCTTGTTCTTACGTTGATTGTTTTTATGAGCAATCTCCTTTAAGTGCTTATTATTTGAAAAAATTTACAAAAAAAGACTTACGAAAAATTGACTTATTATGTTTAACAAAATTATCTTTGTATTTAACATAGTTGATAATACTGGCGTGGCTATGAGAGGTCAATTTTCTACTATTCAGAAATTACTAAGGCTAAATAGTTGTTTAACTGCTGTAACTTTATTTTTTTAGGTTATTTGTCTTATTGTGTTTACTAGTCATTAAAGGAATTATCAATTATTATTTTGCTATTTGTAGGGTTCTACATCAAAGTCACTTGAAACGTGCAGCAAGATTTTTATTATCAATGAAATGAATAGTCCAGAGGATTCAGATTCTTCCATCGAATGAAAGTTTCCCAAAGTAGATTATATTCTTTATTTATGTTTTACTGGATTATAATAATTTTCGGACATATATTGTTACAAAAGTAATTTTTTTAAAATAATAATTTAATTTATATTATCTTTATTAATTTTGTTATTTTTTGTACGCTCTAATTTTTTTGTTTGTGAAGTGGGCTACTTTCATTAAACAACATGCTCCAGATATTCCTATTATGTTAGTTGGAATACATCATATTGGTTAAAAATCTAATTTAAAGTTATTTTTGTTATTTTATTAATTTAATAACCAATTCTAATATTTTGCAAATCGTGTCCTTTTTACTTTTCAGAAGAGAGAGGTAAATTTTATTTATTATCTTTTCTTCTGTAATTTTAAAAATTAATCTTGGTATACTATTTTATTTGATTTTTTTTTCATACTGAGATTACGGCTAGTAAAACTGATTTTATTGGATATTTAGAGTGCAATTCAAATAATGTAGGTGATGTCAAATTTGTTCTTCAGACAAATTTTAAAAAATCAAATAATTCATTAAACTTTGACCAGACCTGAATCTGTAAAACCCCGAATCGGATGAATCACTTGAAATTCCTTTATGATCGGTTGAACCCAAAATAGGTTAATTCGATAACCAATTCTAGACCAAGATCGATCGATTTAAATTTTTGCCGGCCCGATCTGGCCTCTTGATAGGTTTACCTTTAACCTAAAAGGCAAAAATGACTTGCCCTTTTCCTCCAATCTTTCCCTCTCATAAAGCTGAGCTGTTATTCTCTTGGCTTGTTCTTATGTCGATTGTTTTTATGAGCGCTCTACTTCAAGTGCTTATGATTTGAAAAATTTACAAAAAAAGGCTTATCAAAAATTGACTTATTATGTTTAACAAAATTATCTTTGTATTTAGCATAGTTGATAATACTGGCGTGGCTATTAGAGGTCAATTTCCTACTATTCAAAAATTATTGAGGCTAAATAATTGTTTAACTGTTGTAAATTTATTTTTTGAGGTTATTTATCTTATTGTGTTTATTAGTTATTAAATGAATTATCAATTATTATTTTGCTATTTATAAGGTTTTACATCAAAGTCACTTGAAATGTGGAGCAAGAATGTTATACTCAATGACCAAAAATTCACATTTAATTTTTGAGAAATGAATAGTCCAGAGGATTCGGATTCTTCCATCGAATAAAAGTTTCTCAAAGTAGATTATATTCTCCTTTATATTTTATTGGATTATAATAACTTTTGGACATTTATTGTTACAAAAGTAAGTTTTTTAAAATAATAATTTAATTTATATTATCTTTATTAATTTTGTTATTTTTTGTGCGCTCTAATTTTTTTGTTTGTGCAGTGGGCTAGTTTCATTAAACAACATGCTCCAGATATTCATGTTATGTTAGTTGGAGTACATCCTAATGGTAAAATAATCTAATTTAAAGTTATTTTTATTATTTTATTTATTTTATTAACCAATTCAATTATTTTGCAGATGGTGTCCTTTTTACTTTTCAAAAGAAAGAGGTGAATTTTATTTATTATCTTTTTTCTATTATTTTAAAATTTTATTTTGGTATACTATTTTATTTGAATTTTTTTTCAAACTAAGATTGCGGCTAGTAAAGCTGACTTTATTGGATATTTAAAGTGCAATCCAAATAATGTAGATGATGTCAAATTTGTTCTTCAGACAATTGTTAAGCTACTGTCATAGGGGTTTGATATTTTGAAATATGTTTTTGTATCTGTAATTTTAATATTATTATTCAATGACTTTTGTTTATTTATTCTCGCGTCTAATCTCTTTCTTTTATGTTAAATTGTTTAATATTATTTTTATTATAATTAGGAACCATTTAATTAAAAAAATTACATATAAAGTATTAATTAATCTATTTTCCATTTTGATGCTTTGAAGTATATAGTTAGCTAGTAAGGAAAGAAAAAAAACAAAATAAAAGTTTTCTTCATTTAAGTCCTTTAATTAAAGGGTGTCAATCATGCCGGTGATCCATAATTGGATTGGCCCAATCTGATAAAAATTCAATTCGGGCCAGTCCATGACTAAAAGGTTGAGTTGGCTTGGGTTGACTACTATAATCAAAATCTATCGGGTTAAATTTTCAAACTATAATTCAGATTCGATTGAAATCAGTAATGTCACATCACTAATGGTACCGATTAATCGATCTGTCAATGATCAACCCAAACTGTTAAGCCCGAGTTTTTATTAATAGATTTAAAAAAATTAAACAAGTTAGTAAATTTTGGCTAGTCCCGGGTTAATATAACCCCAAATCGAATGGATCACTTAAAATTCCTTTATGATCGGTTGGATCCGAAATAGATCAACCCGATAACCAATCCAAGACCAAGATCAAGATCGATTAGTTCAAAAATTTGTCAGTTCGATCCGGCCTCTTGATAGGTTTACCTTTAACCTAGAAAGCAAAAATGACTTGCCCTTCTCCTCCAATATTTCCCCCTCATAAAGCTGAGTTGTTATTCTTTTGGCTTGTTCTTACGTCGATTGTTTTTATGAGCACTCTCCTTCAAGTTCTTATGATTTAAAAATTTTACAAAAAAGGACTTAAGAAAAAATGACTTATTATGTTTAACAAAATTATCTTTGTAGTTAACATAGCTGTTAATATTGGAGTGGCTATGAGAGTCAATTTCCTACTACTCAGAAATTACTGAGGCTAAATAGTTATTTAACTGCTGTAACTTTATTTTTAATGTTATTTGTCTTATTGTTGTTCTATTTTTTCAAATAAAAAATAAATTGCCTAGTATTCCTACAAGAAAGAGTGAAATTCACCATTTGATTATTAAATGTACTCTTTTTTTTTTGAGGAATTGGCGACTGCTCAAGCAATCGAACTTTTTTGTGCATTCTTGCTATCCAATTTTTACTTAGTTGAAACATATGTTCGATATTCGTATCGCACACACAGTAATCATTTCTTACCGTATTGGTTCTTTACAATAGCTTTCTCAGTTAAACCCATTATTCTTGCTTCAGCCACTTGTACTGCTAGATTATATAACAGTCATAAAAATCCAAATATAGTAGATGGTCTTGTTTTGGGTGATATGGATCAAAAATGTGTATCAGTTGTTGAGCCTTAATCATGTTCTATTCAACCTTACTCACAAGCTGTTGAACGTCAATCACAAGTAGCCAACCTCACTCAACTTTGGTTTCTGCTCTGAGAAATCTCAGCATCGATCGGATAATTATTATATATTTCATTTAAGTTTAATACTTTATAAATGAATTATTAATTATTATTTTTTATTTTGCAGGGTTGTACGTTGAAGACGTTTGATATATGGAGAAAACTAATTAATCACAATAACCAAGACTTTACATTTAAAATGTGAGAAATGAAAGATAGCCCACCGAATGAAAGGTTTCCATGGTAGATTATTTTTAATTTTTTTAAATTAAAGGTGGCAAAGCCACCAAATAGAATAAATAAAACAAAGTCACAAGTACATACACAACCCAATAGACTTAGAAAATCCGGCCCAAAAAGGCTCAGAAAATTCAAGTTTTCGAATTCAAGTCTTCGAACAAAAATAAAAATAATGAAAGGTTTCCATGGTAGATTATCTTTAATTTTTTTAAATTAAAGGTGGCAAAGCCACCAAATGGAATAAATAAACAAAGTCACAAGACATACACAACCCAATATACTTAGAAAATTCGGCCCAAAAAGGCTCAGAAAATTCAAGTCTTCAAACAAATCGCTTCATTACTGGATACGTGTCACTTCTCAATCAGCCGTAACTCCCCCTACAAACTCACTGCAAATTTCTCCCATATTATTTCTAATGGGCTCAAAACAGATCTGCCTCTTCCCTAATTTGCTCCTTTCCCTTCTCTCTCTCTACAAGGACCAATTTTGAAATTTGAAACTTCAAATTTCATCGATGGCGATTTGAGAAGTTCGTCAAAATCTGTATTAGTTACTAAAAAATCAATTATTGGGGATGATAAATCTCCTACAGACCTACAACATACTAAAAATTCAGACATTTCTATCGAGCAATTGAGAGATCTAGTGAGAAGAAAAATTCACCAAAATTTAGCGAGGAGGCAGAAAATCGCAAATAAAATTGACCCCTTTCTGACGAGTTTCATGGCGACTCTCCCCTTGGGGTTTGTTCCCCACCTCAAGAAGATCCTCCCCCTAAAATTTTAGGTCATTTGGATAAGGGAATCTCCGGTCGTCCATTGTTCATGCCGGTGAGTTTCATTTGAAATCTAATATTCAGATTTGTGTCTCTATTTGAAAAAGCTATTTACTATCTATTTACACAAACGATACATAGATTTATGACATCGATTTACAAACAGTTGTCAGTGTGCATAATCAAAAGTTAATGTGGATGTATCTGTGTTTCTTCTTCTTCTTCTTCTTCTTATTCTAAGCATGTATCTATGCAAAAATACGTGTATCAAAAGTTTCGACGATATAACTTTGATATTAGATACATATATTTTTGGATACATGTTTGAATTTGATACTGAATACATCAAATTAATACTGAATATATTAGATAAAATTGATACTGGATAATGTGTTTTTTTTCTTCTTCTAAGTATGTATCTATACGCAGATACATGTATCAAAAGTTCTGACAGGGCAACTTTGATACTAGATATATGTATTTTTAATATAATGTATGATGTTGATACTGGATACATCAAATTAATACTGGATACCTATAAATATATAGATTAAATTAATACTAAATACATATAAATAGATACATAAAATTAATACTAGATACATATAAATAGATACATAAAATTAATATTAGATACATATAAACAGATACACTAGATGAATTTAATGAATGTATCCGTGCTATAATGAGCCTTCCAGTTATTCCCGCATTTATGCTTTTCTTGTACTATTAGAACTTATCTGTAGCGGTCCCAAGTCATTTATGGCTTACTGGGGCCAGTGGTTTGGTGCCTTGGCCATTCGTTTGGTCATTATGGTTGTTTTCCTGTTTTAGAGCTTAAACTTAGGAATTCGTTGACTTCGGTCAATATTCTTGGTAAATGACTTGGAATCAAATTCTGACAGTTATGTTAGCTCCGGAGAGTGTATTTTTGTCATGATCCGGACCACCGTGAGTGACACCCACCCAACCCCCGGGTGAGCGAACCATCAACGACCCCGAACTTAACCATTCTAACAGTTTAAAACCAGTGTGCAAGAAAATAAACTAGCAATTCAATAACAATCTCAATACTATTAAAAATAACCTGCGAAAAATCCCTCCCTAGGACCTGAAAGTCATCGTACCAAAATATTCTACCAAAACTGTCTAGAAAATACGGGGATACAACCCCAAAATAAACAAGAGTCTAAGCCCGAAACAAGTGAGCTATAACTGAAATGAAGAGACCAAGGTAGATCGATCGAAGCAGCTCACCCTTGATGTCTGGAAATGTTGGCACTACAGGTGAGGTTGCGTGTCAGCCGCTGGAAGATTGCCTGTACTCACAAAAAGAAAAGCAAGTGCAGAATCAGTACACAAACACCGTGTACTAGTAGGATCATCGGCTAGTTCCAATAAACAGTAAACCATAACATAGTGAGGTACATGAAATATGTAGTAAGTCAACAAGTAGCCAGATATTAAATCCCTCTCTTAACTTATTTACACATGAACCAAATAACAACCATTGACCACACCTAAAAACAACAACATATACCCTTTTTCACATATCTCGGACCCACCAAGGATCCCCCTAACATCACCTAAGTGTCAGACACGCAATCCCGGGCTACTCTAAGACCAACATCACATTTAACATAAAATCACCCGGCCTCTCAGGGACCATAAGAAGAATTCAAAATTCAGTAACACAACCTGGTCCACTCATGGAACCATCTAAATCAAACAACAATGCAATTAAACAACCCATACCAGGCGTGGTACCCGATCCAACCGTTATTAGTTCTCGTACCAGGCATGGTATCCGATCCAACCGTTAGTATACCCGTACCAGGCATGGTACCCGAGCCAACCATTAGTAATTCCCGTACCAGGCATGGTACCCGAGCCAACCATTAGTAATTCCCGTACCAGGCATGGTACCCGAGCCAATCGAATGTCATAACAAGTCCAAATTAATCACAGCCAATGAACAAACATACTTGTAAAACCAACAAGCAAACAAAGAAGTTCATTTCACAAGACTGATTTCCGGACAACTAGACATTCACAATTCATTCCCTAAACATGCAACTCATACACTAATATGAAACAATACATGAACGCATAATGCATATTAGAATCAACAAAATCATCACTTACCTCAAAATATTCCAAGATCTACTCAACCGGGGCTTTCTCGTTTTTCAAAGTTCTTGCCGGTTCTTGGTTAGAAACAACACACAATAACCAAAATCAATCTTTATGGCCTACTAATTACCCGGATTATGCAAAATCCCAAACCCCATGCCAACCATGATCATTCCACCCCTTTCTCGGGATTTCCCACCATTAATTCACCTATTCCTACCATTTTTCATGAATAAATTTAGAGAATTAAGGTCACATGATCATAATCTAGTGGAATTAACAATACCCAAGAACTTCTACACCTTAGAATCCCCCCTTTTCCCTGGATTCTACCACCCTAGGTCATTCCAAACCTTTCTCCAAGTCTACCCGTAGAAATTCTATAGTGCAGGAAAATAGTATGGAGTTTGGGGAGTAGAATTCTTACCTTTAGGATGAAAAATAGTGGAAAACTGATGAAAATTGCCCAAAATTTCCCTGCCCTTCTCCCAAAATGTGTTGAAGAAAAACTGACTATTTTGGGGAAGTTTCTGCATTAAATCCTGTCATGCTTTGCTATAGAGGTCCGTTCCACTATAGTGGTACCGCCGTAGCAAAGTCCACCGCTATGGTGAAGGCTGACCGGTGTTGACTTTCTCTATAGCGGTAATTGCTCCGCTATAGCGAAGGTTGCTATGGCGGTGTTTCAACCGTTATGGTGGTTGACACAAGACATAAAGTCATAAATCCTCTCAAAATGGTCTATTTTACAACACATTCATTTTCCTGATGTTCTGAAACAACCCCTTCACGTTAACCACGATACCGGGAGTTCTACTTACCCGAATTCGATTTCGAAAAGTCTTCCAGAATCCTTTATGTCTTAGCTACCCGAAAAACTAGCTCAAAGCAAGACACTTAACTCAATTCTTACCCGGATTACCCTAGACCATACCTCGCTTCAAAACTGACCGAGACTAGCCTAGCCTAGAGTTTTCAACTCCCTAACCCAGAAGTTTTCTAACTCAAAACTTGGCACAAATATTTTACCCATAATGACGAACTCGGTCATTACAACAGATACTAATTTACCCATCATTCATCTCCGAATGATCCAACCCAAAATTATGGAAATAAAGAAGGGGAGGTATAGTACCTGAATCCTCAAACAAGTGAGGGTACTTGTCCCGCATGTCCTTTTCAGTTTCCTAAGTGGCTTTCTCAACCGGACGATGCTTCCATTGAACCTTTACCATGCTGATCACCTTTGTCCTTCATTCCCCGATATCGCGATCAAGAATCACAACCGGTTCCTCTTTATAGCGCAGATCCTTATCAAATAACTCTTCATCCCACTTGATGATGTAATCCCCATCCCCATGGTATCGCTTTAGCATGGATACATAAAATATCGGATGGACATCTAACAAGCTAGGCAGCAGTGTTAACCTGTAAGCCATTGGCCCTACAATATCAAGAACTTTGAACGGCTCGATGAACCGAGGGCTGAGCTTGCCCTTCTTACCAAAATGCATAACTCCCTTCATTGGTGACACTTTCAATAGCACTTGTTCACCAATCTGAAAATCCATGCTCCTTACCTTACGATTCGCATATTCCTTTTGCCTGCTTTAAGCTGCTAGCAACTTAGTTAGAATGCCTCTTACCTTTTCTTGTGCCTCCCTCACCAAGTCCATGCCTAAAGGCTTTACATTGCCTTTCTCAAACCACCCTATAGGTGACCTACAACCCCTTCCATACAACACTTCAAATGGTTCCATGTCGATGCTGGAGCGGTAGCTATTATTGTAGGAGAACTCGCATAATGGTAGAAACTGGTTCCAATGACCCCCGAAGTCAATCACACATGCTCTCAGTATGTCCTTCAATACTTGGATTGTCCTCTCCGATTGACCATCAATTTGAGGATGGAAGGTTGTACTAAAGGTGATTTGAGTGCCCAACTCTTCATGTAATTTACCCCAAAACTTAGAGGTAAACTGCATACCCCTGTCTGAAATGATGGACAGTGGTAC
The DNA here is from genome assembly GCA_003996215.1 of Jaltomata sinuosa. Taxonomy (NCBI): domain Eukaryota; kingdom Viridiplantae; phylum Streptophyta; class Magnoliopsida; order Solanales; family Solanaceae; genus Jaltomata; species Jaltomata sinuosa. The sequence goes on from QJPP01004263.1 coordinate 33,126, forward strand.
CCCGTGTAATATCATGATATCCTTCACATAGATCTTGGCCAATTGCTGCGAATTGTAGTCCACCCTGACCGAAATAAAATGAGCCGACTTGGTCAGCCTGTCCACAATGACCCAAATGGAGTCATATTTTCCCAAAGTTTTAGGAAGACCCATCACGAAGTCCATGGCTATCCTTTCCCACTTTCACTCTGGAATAGGCATTCTCTGAAGTAGTCCTGCATGTATTTGGTGCTCATACTTTACCTGCTGGCAATTCTGAAATTTAGACAGAAAATCAGCTATGTCCCTTTTCATTCTGGGCCACCAGCAAAGCTGCCTCAAATCCTTGTACATCTTGGTTACACCCGAATGAATCGAATATCGCGAGCCATGAGCCTCTGCCAACACTTTCTGAATGATGTCATCAACCCGAGGGACACAGATCCTCCCTTCAAAACTCAACACCCCGCCAACATCCAACGTGGCATCCCTAGACTCTCCGGATATTACCTTGCTTCGAAGCTTTCTCAACTACGAATCCTGAAACCATTTAGCCTTTATCTCCTCTATGAAGGTGGATTTGTCCTCAACACTAGCCAATAATCCACCGGATTTTGAGATACCCAGGTGCATGAACTTGGATTTCAGTGCTTGAATCTCCCTTGCCAATGGTCGTTTGGACACCCCCAAATAAGCCAGACTGCCCATGCTAATTTCCTTCTGGCTCAGTGCGTCTGCCACCACATTAGCCTTACACGGATGGTACTGTATGGTCACATCATAGTCCTTTAACAACTCCATCTACCTTCTCTGCCTCAGATTCAAGTCCTTCTGAGCATAGACATGCTGCAGACTGTGATGATCAATGAACACCTCACACTTGACACCATAGAGATAGTGTCTCCAAATCTTGAGTGCAAACACCACCGCTGCCAACTCTAAGTCGTGGGTTAGGTAATTACTCTTCTGAACTTTCAACTGCCTTGACGCATAGGCTATCACATTTTTGTCCTGCATCAACACAGCACCCAAACCCGAATGTGAAGCATCACAATAAAGAATAAAATCCTTACTTTTCATCGACAATGAAAGGATGGGAGCCGTGGTAAGGAGTGTCTTGAGCTTTTAGAAGCTCTCCTCACACTTGTCTGACCATACAAATGGTACCTCTTTCTAAGTCAACCTTGTCAAGTGAGTAGCAATAGATGCAAAGTCCTTGACAAATCTACAGTAGTAACCTGTAAGTCCCACAAAACTCCTCACCTCAGTCACAGAGATAGGCCGGGCCCAATTCTTGACTGCTTCAATCTTCTGGGATCCACTATCACCCCCTTTTATGACACTACATGCCCCAAGAACGCGACTGAAGTCAACTAAAATTTACACTTGGAGAACTTTGCATAAAGCTTTTGGTGCCTCAATATGTCCAACACAATACAGAGATGTTCAGCATGCTCCTCCCTACTCTTGGAATAGATCAAAATATTATCAATAAAAATGATGATGAATGAGTCCAAATAAGATTTAAACACCTCATTAATCAAACTCGTGAATGTCGCCGGCACATTAGTCAACCCAAACGACATCACTAAGAACTCGTAATGCCCATACCGAGTCTGAAAAGCAGTTTTAGGAATGTCCTTAGGCGTAATCTTCAACTGATGATATTCTGAACTCAAATCAATTTTTGAGAACACATATGCACCCTGTAAATGGTCAAACAAATCATCTATACAGGGTAAAGGGTAATTATTCCGGATGGTCACCTTATTCAACTGCCTGTAATCTATGCACATCCGCATACTACCATCCTTTTTCTTCATAAACAAGACCGGAGCACCCCAAGGCGAAGCACTGGGATGGATAAATCCCTTATCTAGGAGTTCCTGAAACTAAGTCTTAAGTTCCCTTAACTTTGACAGAGCCAAACGACATGGAGGAATAGAAATTGGGAGAGTGCCTGGCTCCAAGTCAATACAGAAATCAATATCCCTGTCCGGAGGCATACCAGGAAATTCCGCTGGAAACACCTCCTGAAACTCTAAAACAACTAGAATTGACTCAATAGATGGGGAATCCACACTATCATCCCAGAGATGAGCCAAAAAGGCTAAACACGCTCTCCCCACTAGCTTTCTAGCCCAAATGAAAGATATGATCTTAATCGGCTTAGGCCTATACACACCTTCCCACTCTAGCCTATCCTTACCTGGAATTTTTAGAGCCACAGTCTTGGTGTTACAATTTAATATAACATGATAAGGGGATAACCAAGTCATGACCAAAATGACATCAAAGTCTACCATATCCTGAATTATCAAGTCTACCCAAGTATGTAACCCCATAAATAATACAGAACAAGCACGGTAAACATAAGTCACAACCACAGACTCTCCAACCGAGGTGGAAACATGGATAGCGGAATCAAGGATATCACAAATCAAGTCCAGACCCAAAGCAAAATTTACAGACACATAGGCGTAGGTAGAACCTGGGTCAAAATGTACCGAAGCCATCCTATCACAGACCAGAATTGTACCTGTGATCACTACGTCTGATGCCTCCATCTCAGACCTTCCTGGAAAAGCATAACACTGAGCCCGATCATCAATCTGAGCTACTTCCTTGGTTAGCTATGCCACACCCCTGCCTGAGCTGCCGTTTGCCCTGTCTCCTCGGCCTCCCTGAAAGTTATCTCGCCCACCCTGTGGATGACCTCTAGCATGGCCGCCTTTACCTGTCGAGACCACAACCTTAGACTGCTGCTAAGCCTGATTACCAGTCTTTTTGTGAGGGCACTCCCTCTTAAAGTGGCCCGGATCACCACAATGAAAACAACCACAATCAAGCAAAGGCTTGCTGGTAGATGTGTAAGAAGAACCCTGGCCCCGAGGAGCCGAAAACTACTGATTAGCTCTCGAATGACCACCTATAATAGCTAGCAAAGCTGACTGAATAGGACAGGAAGAGTACACCTGCTGATTGTGGCCCCTGCAGTGCGAGCCATTGAAGTTTCCATCATTCCGGTGCCTCTTGGCTAACACTTTAGCCTGCTCAACCTACTTGACCCCTTCTAATTTCTTAACATAATTGGTTACATCATTGAAGCCCTTCCCTACTGAAGTCATGTGCACAGATAACACATGTAAGTTCGTATTCAAGCCCTTCATGAATTACCAAATCCGCTCCTCCTCATAACCTAACAACTGTGTAGCAAAACAAGACAAGGCATGAAACTTAGCCTCATAAGCAGAAACCGACATATTATCCTATTCCAGAGCCAAGAACTCATCCTTTTTGCAATCTCTCAAAGTGCGAGGCATATACTTCTCTAAGAAGAGAGCGTGAAACTGCTCCCAAGTCAGTGGGGGCAAAGCAGATGATCGACATTCCACATGAGACCTCCATTACTGCTTAGCATCACCCTGCAACTAAAAAGTGACAAACTCAACCCCATGCTGTTGCACAATGCCCATCTTGTGCAGCCTCTCATAACAGTCCAATATGAACTCATAAGCATCTTCCCTTTTCAGTGCCCTGAAACATAGGAGGTTTCAGCTTCAGAAATTTAGTCAACATCTCATTCTCATTCCCTGTCATAACGGAACCCAACATTGGTCAGAAAAAGTCATTTATGCCTGACGCTGCATCCATTCTAGGAGCTGTACTAATTGCTGGCTGAGTACTCGGAACCTAATCTGTATTACCCATGGGAGGGGGGGCTCCCTCACCAACCAAACCACTCAGAAAGGACCACACCTGCTGAAATACTTCGGGTGTAATAGGGGGAAGGCCTGCACCTCCAGCCGGTGCTGCCTCCGCCTGCTCTACACGCTCCTCAATAGTAACTTCGACCTCCTCTTCGACCTGATCCTGGGGTGTGGGAGGGGTTGCCTCACGTGCTCCTGGAGCTGCCTGAGCTCCACCCCTAGCGGGTGTTGCTCTACCTCGGCCCCTGCCCTTGCCCGTTCCCCTACCTCTGACAGCCATGCACGCTGCTCTTGCTCTGTTATTCCCTGTGTGAACCATCTGCGGATAGAGGAGTGAACGAAGTCAATTACCAATTTGTATCACTGGATACCGATTAGAATCAAGTTATAGCACAAAAGAAGAAAGAAGATATAGTTTTCTTAAAGTCCTATAGCATCTCGAAGAAAAGTACGGACGTCTCCGCACTGATATGTAAGATTCTACAAGACCTATTTTGGTATGACAAGATCAATAAACCTAGGGCTCTGATTCCATCTTTGTCATGACCCAGACCGCCGTGATTGGCACCCACCCAAACCCTGGGTGAGCAAATCATCAATGACCTCGAACTTAATCATTCTAACAGTTCAAAACTAGTGTGCAAGAAAATAAACTAGCAATTCAATAACAATCTCAATACTATTAAAAATAACCTGCGGAAAATCGCTCCTTAGGACCTAAAAGTCATCATACCAAAGCATTCTACCAAAACTGTCAAGAAAATACGGGGATACAACCCCAAAATAAACAAGAGTCTAATCCCAAAACAAGTGTGCTATAACTGAAATGACAGGACAAAAGGTATCTCGATCGAAGAAGCTCGGCCTTGATGTATGGAAACATTGGGACTACAGGTCAGGTTGCATGTCAGCCGCTGAAAGATTGCCTGTACTTACAAAAAGAAAAACAAGTGCAGAATCAATATACAAACACCATGTACTGGTAGGATCATTGGCCAGTTCTAATAAACATAATATGAACAGTAAACCATAACATAGTAAGGTACACAAAAAATGTAGTAAGTCAACAAGTATCCAGATAATAAATCTCTCTCTTAGCTTATTTACACATGAACAAAATAATAATCATTGACCACACCCAAAAACAATAACATATACCCCTTTTCACATATCCCGGACCCACCAAGGATCCTCCTAACATCACCTAAGTGTAAGATACATAATCTCGGTCTACTCTAAGACTAACCTCACATTTAACATTCTTAGTGAACATGCTCAGAATTGAATTTTGAAATTTCTGTTAGCTCTGGAGCGTGGACTTTGGTCTAGCAAGACCTTTGGTCGGGATCCAGGAGCTTTTCAACTTGGAATTCTCTCTCATTCTGTGTTTTCAAGCTAGTTGGGCTTAATGGGTTGACTCTGGTCAACATTCGAAGAAGATGGCCTCGGATAAAAATTCTATCAGCACCATTAGCTCCAGAATGCCGAGTTTATCTTAGTTAGTTAGTTTGTTCGGGTTCCGGGTGAGCCGGGCTCATTTCGGGTGCTTGGTTGGCTTTAGCTAGTGTTGACTTGGGTCAACATTCTTCCAAAAAGACCTCATATGGAAGTTTCATCAATTTCATTGAGTCTAGAACATCATTTCCACTCTAATAACATATTTGATTTTTGAGTATCGGGTTGTGATTGTGCCCGAAATGCCCCGTAGAAGTTTTTGGATGTTGCTGGTTTTTCTGCTTCTGGTGTCCTTCAGCGCGATCGCGCTCCCTTAGCGCGATTGCGCTGGCCTGTGATTTCCCCTTCAGTATGATCGTGCTCCTTTAGCGCGATTATGCTAGTCTGTGTTTTTCCCTGTAGCGCAACAGCGCTGGTCTGTGATGTTTCCTTCAGCGCGATCACGCTCCTTTAGCGCGATAGCGCTGACCTGCGACCAACAGCTATATAATTCTTGGCCTTCATTTTTCCAGCTTGATCCTTATATTTTTCCAACTCTAAAACATAAATTCTCCCTACCAAATTGCTCGAAATTAGTTCTTGAACTTGGGGAATCATTTGCTCATCAAAAATTCATCTTCCCTCGGCTATTGGTAAGTCTTCTTCCCCAAACTTTTCTTCTCTTGTTTTCCTAAATCCTCCATTGTTGCTTACTTTCAAAAGCTTGAGATTCTTGTAGAATCTGCCTGTTTATGATTTGCATGATCATGGACTCACTCAATCTACCCCTTGGCATGATTTCTTGCATTATGGTAAGCTTTTTTGCCCACTTTCCGGAGTTATTCTTGAAAATTCCTCTTTTATTTCTTGGCTTGGGCGGGCTATTTTGAGCCCCAATCACTGTCTATTTCTTCTCAATTTTTGATCATGTTCTCTCGGGATGGTAAGGAACACATGAGTGTTTTTCATTTTCGGTTTTGAGTTGTGAGACCCACGAGCCTATTTGTGACCCAAATTTTGACCCGGCTATTATTATAGCAATATGGGTATCGTTAGTCTTGTTTTGGCGTCTAGATTATTGTGTTGATAGTGGTTTCACGATTTGGAGCTTCCTGAAATAGTTTAAGCCTGGACAACATCGTCCCTGTAGCTATTCATCGGACGACAGGTAGGTTATGGCTTTCCCTACCTAGACTCTGCGTATATAGGCTATAACTGCACTAATTAGCATCCTTGGGTGGGTTGTTACAGGTTGGTACCCAGGACCTTGGCCACCTTTTTTGTCCATTTATTTCATACGTTGGTGGTAGAATTTGCGTAGTATTGTATATTACCCTTGTGGTCCTGTGTGGCCTTGTATTGACTCTTAAACATAGATGGTGGGTTATTTGGGAATGTCCGTGAGTCCCGGACATAGAGATATCCTTTTAGGCTGGTTATGTATGATGAGTAGCTGCTGGGCTTGTGAAGGGATAATAGAAAATATTTGTGAGCCGCTGGGCTAATTTATATTTGTGTGTGAGCATATTATCCATTCAAAAAGGTTTTACCTGCATGTTTTACTTCAGTTTTGGCTGTGAGCCACTATAGATGGTTTTTCTTAAACTTGCATGGCCCCGGTGGCCCCTTTTTCGTATAACCTAATGCTGACATGCAATTTTGGATGATTTCCCACTTGATTTTCTACTGATACTAGGATCTGCTAGGTGGAGTACTACACTTGATTTTCTACTGATACTAGGCTCTGCTGGGTGGAGTACTACACTTGATTTTCTATTGATACTAGGCTCTGCAAGGCGGAGTACTATACTTGATTTTCTACTGATACTAGGCTCTACTGGGCGGAGTACTACACTTGATTTCCCACTGATACTAGGCTCTGCTGGGCGGAGCACTAGACCTTAATTTCTAACGGATTTAGACCGAATAAGCTCTGGGAACCCTTTGAGAGGATTATTGAGACTTTTATCACTGATTTAGACCCGAGTACACTTTGGGCACCCTTTGAGAAGGTCTTTTGAGATTACTACTTCTATTTTAGACTCGGTTCAATTCTGCGCACGTACTTTGAGACTCTGGTTCACTGAGATTTTGCGTTCGTTACTGTATGTGGTCAGGGACCTCTATGGGCCCTCTGTTCTAGGACCTGGCTAGGAGCCAAGTGTGCCGGAGTAGGGGTATACGGCATAGCATGAGGTATAGCAGGCATGTCCCACCATGGATCCTCCTGTCAACGCGCCAGGCGTGCTAGGGAAGGTGCATATAGAGTTAGTATTATCGGTTCCATCATTATCATCATCATGCATATTTCACTCGGATTCCAATTTTGTTTGCTGTGTGTTCAGTGTACGCTCTGGTTGTATGGGCGGCAGGAGGGTTTGTTTTCACTTGATTGCGTTCCTCGGTTGTATGGGTGGCCGTTGGGACTGTAGGTAGTTTAGATTATTCTTGTCACTTTATAGAGCTGGTTATGGTCCTTGTTTCTAGTTGTGGGATTTTGATTATTGAGAGGGCTAGGGAGTCCTATCTTATTGAGGTACTTTTGTGTGGCCTTCTGAGCAGAGTGTGAGTTTCTGGTTCCATCCTTATCAGGGTTTGAGTAGTATCTCTCAGTTATTGTGGTTTAGTGGTTCCATCCTAGGTTAATACTTGTGAGGTTGATCTCTGTTTATATTATCCTTGAAGTTGGATTCGTAATATGTTTTCCTTTAGTATATTGATCCCTTCTTAAGTATGTGAAATTGCTTCCTTCCTTCCTTTTTACATGAGGTTACCGGTATACCGCCATGTCTTCTAAACTCTCTCCTTTTATATATACTATTGTTGTAAGGATTCTAGGTACATTCTTCTTCCTTACACCTGTGTTTATATGTTATGTATATGTTTGTGCTAGCATGTATACTTGTAACTCTTGGCTGATTGTTTCTTGTGCTAGTTCCTTGTGCTTCTTCCTTGCTTCTGTGACTGCTTTCTTGTGTTCTGCTTATTACTGTTTTTATATCTTATATGCGCTCAGTCAGTCGATGATGCCTATTGAGTACCCATTGTCTTGGTGCTTATACTACACTTTTGCATCTTTTTGGTGTAGACATTAGTGTGAGCTTTCATCATTGATCACATTAGAGATTTGGGCAGCTATTGGGAGGTTCGAGACTAGGGTGAGCGCCTGAAGGTCGGGGATTGTCTACATCTCAACTTTTGCATTGATACTCTTTGCATATTCGGAGATAGTTGTACTTATCTATTGTTACTTCTAGCACTTGCACTCTATTAGAAGCTTTTGTACTATCTATACCAAGTCCTGGGGTTGGTGTAGTATATTTTGTGTATATATTCAGGTTATTTGATTTCACATTATCTATCTTTACATTCTACTTCCTCTTATTTCTGCCTATTATGCATATTGGTTAGGTAGTAGCCCATTACTAACCATTTCGTGGTACAGAAATTGGTTTGCCTACTGGGTGGTTATAGGTACCATCATGACCTAAGAAATAGGGTCGTGACAGATTAGTATCAGAGCTCTAGGTTCATCGGTGTTATGGTACAGAGGCAAGTGTCTATGTAGAGTCTTGCAGATCGGTACGATGATGTCCGTATCCTATCTGCGGGAGGCTACAAGGCATTGTTAGGAAAAGTTTCATCTTCTTGGCTCCTTATCGTGCGTTCCTGGCTCCATTGACTTCTAAACTTCGATTGTTTCATTCCTTCTCAGGATGCCTAAGATGAGTTTGACAGCGAGTGATATCGAGGCTTCTGTGCCTATTGCTCAGTGCTTCTGTCAGTGCCAGGACTTCAATGTGAGAGTTTACCGCACGAAATAGGGGGTGTGGGGTCAGCCCAGCCTCCAATTGGATTTACAGCTACTCTAGCTCTTCAAGGCACCGTGGCTAGGACTTTGAGTCCTCCGGTGGGTGTTTCAGTACCCAGTTCTATGAGCAATGCTTCAGCTAGGGTTGAGCTACCAATTCTTCAGCAGGGTTGTCTGTCAGTATTGGAGTATGAGGTGAGATTTCATGACATGGTTAGGCGTATTGCTAGGGCTGTACCTTCAGAGTTTGATAGGGTTCAGAGCTTTGTTGGAGGTTTGATTTCACCGCTCCATTTGGCAATCGAGCATTTGGTTACAGTTGGAATGACCTTCCTTCAGGTAGTGGATCATACTTGGGCTATCGAGGGTTTATGTCATGAGGCTTATGGAGGTAGTGCTAAGAAACGTCATCACTAGGATAGTTTTTGAGGTTCTCAGACTCGAGGTAGGGGATTCTCTACCAGGGATAGGTTCCACTGCTTCTTATCTACCAAGTCGGTTTCAGTTGCTCCACGGGTTCCAGAGGGTGTTGGTATAAGACCTGTTGAGCAGAATGGACATGGTACAGGTCAGATTTTTTGAGGTTTGCATTCAGGTTGCGATTCTATCCTTTCTGATGTTTAATTGCTTATATGCCTACCTACTACTTGTTTAGTTGTTTGATTTCTGTATTGTAGCTTTTATGCATTGTTCTCGTGGTAGTTTATTATTTAGTAGTGGATGGGGTGAGATGTCCTTGAGAGGTGTTCACCCAGAGTTTTAGCTCGTGGGTAGTTCTTGTTGGTCTGTTTCTAGTTGGGTTTATCCCTGTTTTGCTGTTGCTCTAGATCTGTGATTGAGCTTTTCTTGTTGAGCGATCCTAGATGGTTGTTGCCTAGGTTGTTATCTAGCGTGGCTAGAGGTTCTTATTTTGGTTTGGTGTTACCAGTAGTTGTGTTGAAGTTTGAGCTTCTATCTTGAGATGAGAGGTGTGGTTATGCTAGTGACCATGGTTTTGTTTTGTTTTTGGGTGATTAGAGTCGACCCTGTTTGTTTGGCTGGTTTAGGAAGTTGGCCAGTATATGGGTTGTTCCCATAGTCTCCCTCAGTTTCTTGTCTGGTTGGGTTGTCTTATCATTTTCCTCAGTTCCAGCTGGAATGAATTTCGATCGTAGCTCTCTGGATGAGATTTTGATTTTGGTATTGTGATTGAGTTTGGCTTTAGTATTTTTGACTAAGTATTGACCGTAGCCTCGTGGGTGAGTTGTATTCATAGCATTCTGCTGAGCCGGGCATCCGGCCCATTTCCTCCTGCCTTGTTGAGTTTTGACAATGTAAGTTTTGGGAGCTAAGGGAATGGCTCCAGGTTCTTAGTTTTAGAAAAGAGTTGTAAGGTTCAGTATATTCTACGAAAAGGCTTTGTTTAGTTGAAAAAATAGGGAGATGACTCCTTGTTTGTGCTTATGTGTTTTAGTAATTGACTGAGGTGATGATGAAGGTTTGCTTTGGGATTGTGTGTTGATGATTTGATTTGGCCGTTTAAAGATTTCATTGTTTTTCTTTCGATTGGTTTGAGATTTCAATAACAGTTGTGGCTTTAGAAACTTGTGATTCAAAGCCTATTTGGTTTCGATTCATAAAGGCTCATTAACAACATATGGGTTCGACAAAGGCTTTAGTTGGCAATTTTAAAGTTGGGTTTCAGAATCGTGGGCTAGCAAGCTACTCTAGACAGTTCATGGTTGGTTCTTTTGGTTACAGCTTCTTGGGTTGGAAGGCATTGAGTTCGGAGAACTCAGCTTACCCATTTTCTGTTATGGGGTGACAGTTGATTTTGGACACCTAGTCCTTGGCTAATCCTTGGGTAAGACTAGACGTTCTAGATTTTAATGGTGTTCGTGATAGTACTAGGCTCCTTATACCTCGGTTGGACAGACTCAGTGGTGTAAGTTTGAGATTCAGTGGTGGTGTATGCTTTATGTGGTCATCTTGTCTGGGTTGAGACTAGCAGGGTTATTTTAGAGTTCTAATGGTACTTAGAGGCTGGTGGTCACCATTCGTTTACTGAGACTTTGAAAGCTTGTTTAGTTGTTTCTTCTGGGGTTGTTATTTATGTGGGGGTTCAGTGTTTGTTAGACTCAGCCAGTATGGACTAGAAGTTTGGTATGATATATGCTTCAGAATGGTCAGTTTTGTGTAGACCCATTAGAGCGGTTGATTCGAGCAAAAGGGATGAGTTTAAGTTATGTGCATAAATTCTATATCTAGATGTCGACTTTGAACCCCAGGCACCTCTTCTTTGCCTTCGGGGTGTTTTGAATTGATATTTATGGCATGGTGGACTTCTTCCCGTGGTGAGCTTTGTAAGACGACTTCAAATCAGAATGGTGTTCAAGTATTCAGAGTTACAACGGTATTCTCAGAGTTGGGAGCTTAGCTGGTGATTTCAAGCTTTGTGGTAGGCTTACCACACTCCTTGCAAAGGCTTGGTTTTGGTTTTGGTCATTTGGGTAGGTTGCCCTGGTTCATTTGCTTCCAGTTGACTTAGACTCGGCATGGTGCAGCGGTTGGGTTCGTTCTACAGTTTGGAAGTTCTCCGTCAACATAAGGTATTCATATATGCCTTTCCTAACTTTGGTGTGCGTATTTTTAGTAGGATTAGATGGGTTGTTCAATTGGGTTCTGTTATTGAGTCTGATGTTAGGGAAAGTGCTCGTTCATTGGTTGGTGGCCAGTCGGGTCAGGTAACTCCAGTCTTTGGTGATATGCTATTGGTTGTTATCTTGGATGGCAAAAGTTAGTAGACTATAGCTTGAATTTGATAGAACTTGAGTATAAAGGGTTTTGCTGATCTACGAGTTCATAAGTTAGAGTTTTTGGGTTGATGGCTCTTCTGGTAAATTTGGTTATGGGTTCGAAGATTCGAGTTCTGTGTGTGTTGGTCGCCTTGCATCTCTGGTTTCGGTGTTGTGTCGGTGCTTTCTAGTTGAGAACCTCAAGGTTCAGTTTGGGTTGGCAGATCTTTGGAGTTTTAGAGTTTAAGATTGGAATCTAGCTTGGCTAGTAATAAGTTTAGGCTTGGTTGCTTTCTTTGGTTCTTTTCTATTGGGTGTCGTCTGATCGAGGAGGCTACCCGGAGTGTCTGAGAGAGTAGTGCGGGCTTTGTATCCATTGTTCTTTTAATCTCTAGTCTTTCCTTCTTTCCTGACTTTCGAGGACGAAAGTCTTTTTAGTAGTGGATGATGTAATGAACCTTCCGGTCATTTATGCGTGTTCGCCTTTCTTGTACTATTACAGCTTGCTTGTAGCGGCCCCAAGTTATTTATGGCTTGTTGGGACCGGTAGTTTGGTGCCCAGGCCGTTTGTTTGGTCTTTTTTTCCATCCCTGGTTTTAGAGCCTTTAACTTTGGAAATTGTTGATTTAAGTCAACTCTTAGTGAACATGCTCATAATCGAATTTCGACAGTTTTGTTAGCTCCGGAGCGTGGACTTCGGTCTAAAGGGACCTTTGGTCAGGATCCGGGAGCTTTTTAGCTTGGAATTCTCTCTCATTCTGTGTTTTCAAGCCAGTTGGACTTGATGGGTTGACTTTGGTCAACATTCGAAGAAGATAGCCTCGGATGGAAAATTTCATCAGCACTGTTAGCTCCGAAATGCCGAGTTTGTGTTAGTTAGTTGGTTGGTTTGGGTTTCGGGTGAGCCAGGCTCATTTCGAGTGTTTAGTTGGCTTTTGCTAGTGTTGAATTGGGTCAACATTCTTCCAAAATGACCTCATATGGAAGTTTCTTCAATTCTGTTGAGTCCGGAACGTCGTTTCCACTCTAATAGCATATTTGGTTTTTGAGTATCGGGTTTTGATTGTGCCCGGAATACCCCATAGAAGTTTTTGGTTGTTGCTGGTTTTTCTGCTTCTGGTGGCCTTCAGGGCAATTGCGCTCCCTTAGCATGATTACGCTGGCCTGTGATTTCCCCTTCAGCGCGATCGCACTCCTTTAGCGCGATTGTGTTGGTTTGTGTTTTTCCCTGTAGCGCAATAGCGCTGGTCTGTGATGTTTTCTTCAGCACGATTGCACTCCTTTAGCGCGATAGCGCTGACCTGCGACCATCAACTATATAATTCTTGGCCTTCATTTGTCCAGCTTGCTCCTCATATTTTTCCAACTCTAAAACACAAATTCTCCCTACCAAATTTCTCCAAATTAGTTCTTGAACTTGGGGAATCATTTGCTCATCAAAAATTCGTGTTCCCTTGGCTATTGGTAAGTTTTCTTCCCCAACCTTTTCTTCTCTTATTTTCCTAAATCCTCCATTGTTGCTTACTTTCAAAAGCCTGAGATTCTTGTAGAATCTTCCCGTTTATGATTTGCATGATCGAGGACTCACTCAATCTACCCCCTTGGCGTGATTTCTTGCATTGTGGTAAGCTTCCTTGCCCACTTTTCGGAGTTATTCTTGAAAATTCCTCTTTTATTTCTTGGCTTGGGCGGGCTGTTTTGAGCCCCAATCGCTGTCCGTTTCCGCTCAATTTTTGAACATGTGCTCCCGAGATGGTAAGGAACACATGAGTGTTTTTTATTTCTGGTTTCGGTTGTGGGGCCCACAGGCCTGTTTGTGACCCGAATTTTGACCCGACTATTATTATAACAATATGGGTATTGTTAGTCTTGTTTTGATGCCTAGATTATTGTGTTGATAGTGGTTTCGTGATTTGGAACTTCTCGGAGTAGTTCGAGCCTGGACAACATCGTCCCCACAACTATTCGTCGACGCCAGGTAGGTTATGACTTTCCCTACCTAGACTCTGTGTATATAGGTTATAACTGCATTAATTAGCATCCTTGGGCGGGTTGTTACAGGTTGGTACCCCAGACCTTGTCCGACTTTTCTATCTGTTTATTTCATATGTTGGTTGTAGAATTCGCGTAGTATTGTATATTACCCTTGTGGTCCTGTGTTGCCTTGTATTGACTCTGGAACATAGATGGTCGGTTATTTGGGAATGTTTGCGAGTCCCGGATATAGAGATATCCTTTTAGGGTGGTTATGTCTGTTGAGTAGTTGTTGGGCCTGTGCAGGACTAATTGGAAATATTTGTAAGCCGCTGGGCTAATTTATATTTGTGTGCGAGTATATCATCCATGAAAAAGGTTTTCCCTGCATATTTTACTTTGGTTTTGGCTGCAAGCCACTGTAGATGGTTTTTCCTAAACTTGCATGGCCCCAGGGCCCATTTTTGGTATAACCTAATGATGACATGCGATTTTGGATTCTTTCCCACTTGATTTTCTACTGATACTAGGCTCTGCTGGGCGGAGTACTACACTTGATTTTCTACTGATACTAGGCTGTGCTGGGCAGAGTACTACACTTGATTTTCTACTGATACTAGGCTCAGCTGGCCGGAGTACTATACTTAATTTTCTACTGATACTAGGCTCTGCTGGGCGGAGTACTACACTTGATTTCCTACTGATACTAGGCTATGCTGGGCGGAGCACTAGACCTGATTTTCTAACGGATTTAGACCCATATACGCTCTGGGCACCCTTTGAGAGGGTTATTGAGACTTTTATCACTGATTTATACCCGAGTACACATCAGGCACCCTTTGAGAGGGTCTTTTGAGATTACTACTACTATTTTAGACTCGGTTCAATTCTGGGCACGTACTTTGAGGCTCTAGCTCACTAAGATTTTGCGTTTCTTACTGTATGTGGACAGGGACCCCTATGGGCCCTCTGTTCCAGGACCTATCTAGGAGCCAAGAATGCCAGAGGAGGGGTATATGGCGTAGGATGAGGTATAGCCGGCACATCCCACCATGGGTCCTCCTGCCAGCGCGTCGGGCGTGCTGGGGGAGGTGCATACAGAGTTAGTATTACCAGTTCCATCATTATAATCATCATGCATATTTCACTTGGATTTCACCCTTATTTGCTATGTGTTCAGTGTATGCTTCGGTTGTATGGGCGGCTGAAGGGTTTGTTTTCACTTGATTGCGTTCCTCGGTTGTATGGGCGGCCGTTGGGACTGTAGGTAGTTTAGATTACTCTTGTCACTTTATAGAGATGGTTATGGTCCTTTTTTCTTGGTGACTTAGTGGTTATTATCCTGTTGAGGCTTCGATTGTGGGATTTTGATTATTGAGAAGGCTAGGGAGTCCTATCTTATTGAGGCACTTTTGTATGGCCTTCTGAGTAGAGTGTGAGTTTCTGGTTCCATTCTTATCAGGGTTTGAGTAGTATCTCTCAGTTATTGTGGTTTAGTGGTTCTATCCTAGGTTGATACTTGCGAGGCTGATCTCTGTTTATATTATCCTTGAAGTTGGATTCATAATATGTTTTCCTTTAGTATATTGATCCCTTCTTGAGTATGTGAAATTGCTTCCTTCCTTCCTTTTTACTTGAGGTTACCGGTATACCGCCATGTCTTCTAAACTCTCTCCTTTTATATATACTATTGTTGCAAGGATTCTAGGTGTGTTCTTATTCCTTACACCTATGTTTCTGTGTTATGTATATGTTTGTGCTAACATATATACTTGTAACTCTTGGTTGATTATTCCTTGTGATAGTTCCTTGTGCTTCTTCCTTGCTTCTGTGACTGCTTTCTTGTGTTCTGCTTATTACTGTTTTTATATCTTATATGCACTCAGTCAGCTGATGATGCCTACTGAGTACCCGTTGTCTTGGTGCTCATACTACACTTCTGCATTTTTTTGGTGCAGACATTAGTGTGAGCTTTTGTGGTTGATCACGTTGGAGACTCGTGCAGCTTTTGGGAGGTTCGAGACTAGGGTGAGCGCTTGACGGTCGGGGCTTGTCTACATCTCATCTTTTGTATTGATACTCTTTGCATATTCAGAGACAGTTGTACTTATCTATTGTTATTTCTAGCACTGGTACTCTATTAGAAGCTTCTGTACTGTCGATACCAAGTCTTGGGGTTGGTGTAGTATCTTTTGTGTATATATTCGGGTTATTTTCTTTTGCATTGTCTATCTTTACATTCTACTTCCGCTTATTTCTGCCTATTGTGCGTATTGGTTAGGTAGTAGCCCATTACTAACCATTCAGGGCTACGGGAATTGGTTCGCCTACTGGGGGGTTGTAGGTGTCATCATGACCTGAGAAATTGGGTCGTGATAACCAGGTGTGGTACCTGAGCCAACCGTTAGTAATTCCCGTACTAGGCATGGTACCCGAGCCAACCGAATGTCATAACAAGTCCAAATTAATCACAACCAATGAATAAACATACTTGTAAAACCAACAAGCAAACAAAGAAGTTCATTTCACAAGACTTATTTCTGGACAACTAGACATTCACAATTCATTCCCTAAACATGTAGCTCATACACTACTATGAAACAGTACGTGAACACATAATGCATATTAGAATCAACAAAACCATCACCTACCTCAAAATATTCCAAGCTCTACTCAATCGGAGCTTTCCCATTTTCCAAAGTTCTTGCCGGTTCTTTATCTAAAACAACACATAATAACCAAAATCAATCTTTATGGCCTACTAATTACCCGAATTATGCAAAATTCCAAACTCCAGGCCAACCATGATCATTCCACCCTTTTCCCGGGATTTCCCACCATTAATTTACCTATTCCTACCATTTTTCATGGATTCATTTAGAGAATTAAGGTCACATGATAATAATCTAGTGGAATAAACAACACCCAAGAACTTCTACACCTTAGAATCCCTCTTTTTCCTCGGATTCTATCACCCTAGGTCATTGCTCGTCCTATTCAGTCAGCCCTGTCCATTTCTACAGGTGGTTGTCCGGGAGCCAGTCAACAATTTTTAGCTCCTAGAGGCCAGGGGGCTTCCTATACTTCTACTAGCAGTCCTACTCTTGACCGTGAATGTTTTCATTGTGGAGATTTGGATCACTTCAAGAGGGAGTTCCCTCACAGCCAGGTAGGGAATCAGGCTCAGCAATAGACTAAGGATGTGGTTTTGGCAGGTGGAGGTGGCTATGTCAGGGGTCGTCCATAGGTTGGGTGAGGTGGCTTTCAAGGAGGCCAAGGAAACAGAGGAAATAGTGGTACGAGCAGGGGAATAGCGCAGCTAGCCAAAGAGGTTGCTCGGATTGATGACCGGGCTCATTGTTATGCATTCCCACGAAAGTCTAAGGCTAAAGTATCACATGTTGTTATAACAGGTATAATTCAAGTCTATGACCCGATGTCATCTGTATTGTTTGACCCAGGTTCTACTTATTCGTATGTTTCTTTGAAATTTGCTTTGGGTCTGGATTTGGTTTGTGATATCCTGGATTCCCTTATTCATGTATCTACCCCATTTGGGGAGTCTGTGGTAGTAACCCATGTATATCGTACCCATGTATAACAATCGTTGTTACCTCTATCTTATGGAGTATATTTGAGCGTTATCAAAAATCATGCCATTGCCGGGGAACAATTTGGCGTATTGAGTTAGTTTAGAATTTGAGTTTACTTACTCTAGTTCAAATTTGTGAATATTTGTTTTTATTTTCTTAATTTTATTTTGATAATTAGTTCCATGGCATCTCGGAATGTTAGAAGTGTTGGTTATCGCAACCCAATTTATATTCTTGACTATTGTTATTATTGTGGAGGACCCAACTTTAGGCAAAGGTGTAAAATTAGTCCTAGGAGATAGGTATTCACCTCCTCGCTCCTATGATGGGCGTAATTGCTATTTTTGTGGTGGTCATGATGGACATTAGAGCAATTGCCCTAATAATGACCGTCCTCCTCCCCCCTCTTATTCTAACAATAGTGCTAGTGGTGCGTGTGATCTCAACAGGAATCATGCCTTAGCAAGCAAGGAATGCAATGCCTACCCGAAAGGTATACACGCCAAGCTCCAAACCCTCTTGGCCTCGGTATACATCCTAGAGAAGGGTGTGAAGTCCATAAACCAAGGCTTTGTGGACACAAGAGCTAAGGAAGAAGAGGAGAGAAATTGTGCCATGCAATCCATGGCAGATTTGTCTACTCCTCTTGATCAAGTTGGTAAAGAAGGTACCCACTCGGAAGGTATATATTCCATGCTCTACATTATCTTGGCTGTGGTAGACATCCTAGATGAGGGTTTGAACTCCATAAATCAAGGCTTTATGGACACAAGAACTAAGGAAGAAGAGGAGAGAAATCGAGCCATGTTATCCATGGGGGATTTGTCCACTCCTCTTGGTCAAATTGATGAAGAAGACCCTCTAAGTCAAACACATGAACATGTCTCAAATATTGAGCTCAATAAAATTCATTTTGGGGATGATGATGAAGATTAGCAAAATATGGAATCGCTCGAGAGTGAGTTTGTACCGATAGTGCTTCAACCCCAACAAGAGGAAAAACTTGACTTAGGTGAGATTCTGATCCAAGAATAGGTGTTAAATCGAGCTCACCAACTTAAAGCCTATGGGGAACAACGTGAAAGAATGCTACCAATGTTTGAGATATTGTTGAAAAGGCATGCCAAGAGAAGTCAAAAAGAAGGGTTACTTGAAATTGCTATCCAAAATTTGGACACTGATGTGAGTGCTCGTGTTGAAACGTGCACGATTGTGGATAGTAGTTTTGAGTTGTTACCTATTGAAGAGGAGGAAACAAGGGATAATCATGAATTGAAGGTGTTGTGGCAACCAACTACTCCATACATGAATCATGATGCCGAAATCAAATGAATAATACTAGAGTTGCAATGCAAAGTCCAACGGTTCAACTTGAAAAACTCTTGTTCATTCAAAAGTGAGGATATTATGAATGAGGCAAACTTGAGAGTGGAGACATCCAAATCTTGCTTCAACCACTTTTCAACCTTAAGTTTGGTTGAATGGATTAAAGTCAAAGTAATCAAGCTTTTGGAAGACCTTGGAAGCAGGATGGATTAAAGTTTATCCGGTTTTAAGTTTGTTGTCGAAAGAAGGCAAAACGACCTTCCTCACTTGAAAGCAAAAAAGTGCAAAATAATACACCAAGAAAATGGCCTTCTCATGTTCCCACCTTCACCCCATGATTGTCACTGAAAGTTTGATTCAAATTTGGGTAGAAGGTTCAAATCCTCAAAATGAAGATCCAAATAGTGACATATCTTGCGTCGCACCGCGACGTTAAATTGTGCGCTTGATGGGAGGTAACCCATTGTTTGAAAATTCCTTTTTATGTTATACTTCACTTTTTGTTTCTTGTTGATTTGTTTGTAGGTACCCAAAGGAATGTTAAGAGGACCAAAGTGTTGAAAAGCACCAAAATTACCTCTGAAACTTGTGCATTTTTCACCTGGTAGAGTGCTCGTCGCACATGTCATCACACGAGCAACTAGTGAACTGAGAGAAAATTTTGGCTTGTGAAAAGGTGGTGCGTTTTTCCCCTCTCATTATGCCCTTCGTACCGGCCTCCACATGCCAAAATAGTGCACTGGGAAGGTTTCTGAAATTCAACATGCACTAAGGCATCGCAATTGCGAGCCCTGACCATCAGGATCGCGATGACATAAGATTCTAGTACTCTTTGCAACTGCGTGAACTTTTCACATGATCGCGTGGGGTTAAAGTATGTCAATTCATCACGATCTCATGATAAGGCCACACGATCGTGAGGCACTAAAAATTTTCCATGTAATAAACGTTCAAAAGAACCATTTCACAAAAGAGAAGGGGCCTTCAACTTGGTTAGTTTTCTCTCCTAAAGCACGAAATAAAATCCTCCATCAATTTCAATTCCTAGGTATCTTTACTTTGCAACTTCAAAGGTATGTGATCTTGCTCCTAATATATTCTTCTATTTTGTTCTTTTGTGTGCAAAATCATTGGTGCTAAAATACCCAAGTGGGTGCCATTGTTTGCTTTAAAAAAGAAGTGTGAATCGGTGATTTGTGTTAAAATTCTTAGGTGAGGATGAATGAGGGTGTTAAGGGTTATTGGTTTACTTCTTTGTATGATAAAACTTGACCCCAATGGGGTGTTAAAAGGTACAAACAAAAGGGTGCAAAGCACCTGTTCAATGAAAGGCTTGAACGATTTTTTTTGGCAAGAAGATGACCCTCGCGATTGCAATGCCAAATCGCGCAATCGCAATGAACAACTTCTATGAACTCCGCAATCGTGATGCCCCATCCCGCAATCGTGATGAGTTAAATTTTGAAAAAAATAATTTGGTCTTCACGATCGCGATGAAAAGTCTCACGATCGTGATGACCAGTTTTGGCAGTCCCAAAAATAGTAGTTATGCCTAGCTCTGTACGGGGCCATTTTGCCTGGTTTCTTTGGCCTAATCATGTCCCAACACATTGTTTTACATGCCTATATTTGTGTTTGACAATTTATCCTTGTGTAGGTACTTAAAGCTTGAAAATGGCTCTGTCATTGAATGAAGTTGAGCAAAATGATGCCACCCAAGTGGCCGAAGAGAAATATTTTGACCAAGGCACCTTCGTCTCTCTCAAATTCTCCCAATTATATGATCATCAATTGATGAAACCCATCATGAGGGAGAAAGGTATTGTGTTGGAAGGTTTGGAAGAGAAATGGGCCGACTTCCATGGAAAGTTGGTTACAAGTGGGTGGTTATGCTTCACCGCCGAGCCTATCAAGGCAAAATTTGCCATAGTCCATGAGTTTTATGCTAATGCCACCGAGACAGACTTTGCCAATGACTTGGATGTGATGGTTTGAGGCAAGTTTTTTCGATTTTATCCGGAGTTGATCAATGGATACTATAACCTCCCAAATATTGATAATGCAACAAAAAGCCCGAGCCAAAAAATTAGGAATCAATTGGTTTGTGAAACACTTACATGAAGGCACGATTCCCAAATTGATAACTTTGAACTCAAGAATTAAGTCTTCTGAGTTCACCCTCAAAGCCCGCACTTGGCTTTTTATCATTTGTTCCAGAATCATGCCTTCGAAGAATGAATCTGATGTGTCACTTGAAAAAGCGGTGGTGATATGTGCTATGATGGAAAGTCTCCTGGTGAATGTAGGGCAACTCATTGTGCAAGAAATTCAACTAGTGGTGCTAGAAGGTAGAAAAAGTCTATTCTTTCCTTCTTTGATCACATACCTATACTACCAAGCTGGGGTTGAAAAGAGGGACGGAGAAAATAAAAGAAAGCCAGAGAGAGGAGCTGGGCAAGCATCAAAGAAGAGAAAGATCTACGTGGACTCACCGTTATTTGGTCTATTCTTTGGATCTAGTGAGGCAATTGAGTTAACCGCTACTACTGCAGCTATTGGTCCACTCAATATTGGACCCCCGACACTCCGCCATATCTCTAGCCAGGTCTATGGCATAGATGCCCAGATTCTCCAGATTGTAGAGGGTCTACCTTTGGGTCTGGGAGAGAGTTCCACCACAAAGGCACTCGGTGCTTTATCTTCCACTACTCCTAGTGGCCATACACTAGCTAGTGTGGCAAGCCAACAATAACATATCAAAGAGAGATTGGCCAAGGTGGAGAGGCGACAAAAAAATAGAGGGACCATGATAGGAAGCAATGTAAATTCCTCACAAAGATGATGAGCACTTTGAGGAAGCTATGTGGATCAGAGGTGGAGGATGATGCTAACGAGGAATATTAGGTCTTTTCTAGGCCTAGTAGCTCTTTTCAGAGTGATACCCTTCAGGGAGCCCTCTCAAACTTATCTCTTGTTTTTATGCAGTGAGGGCACTGCACTGTGTTAGTTGAGGGTGGCTAGCATACCTTATCTAGCTTGTTTTACTTTGGATATTATTATACCCTTATCGGGCTTGTTTGTGATATTATTGTGCCCTTGTTGGGCTTGTTTTGATATTATTGTGCCCTCGTCGAGCTTGTTTGTTTATTTTGATATTGGATATTGGTGTGCCCTTGTTGGTCTTGTTTTGATACTATTGTGCCCTCATCAGGTTTTAGAGTTGATGGTTTAGTTCTTTAGTTTCATTACTTGTAGCTTCTTTGGTTTCTTTTGTAGTAGTTTGTTGGATCTTTTAGAGCCAGGGGAAGTCTGAGTACCCGATAGGCTAAGTTGAAACTTGTGTTTGGGGTATAGTGTACATGTTGGTGAATCATCAGTAGCCATATCAATTTAGATAGATGAATTGGCCCAATGATAGACTGAGTGACGTCATTCATAAGGGAAAATCATCATCTTTTGAGATATTGGGGAGCTTTGACTTGTTTGGTACTAATGGAGTTAGTCTTGTATGCTAAGTGAAATAGGCATACCATTTCAAAAAAAAAATTATGAAAAGTGTGTGGCAGAGAATGATGTTTGTGATAACTCCTTTAATCTTTTTGTGACTCTTAACGCATTAGTGGTGATAATTTGAAATTGAAGAATGTGACTCCATTTGTTCTTGTTTAGGAAGTAAAATTGACCCTTCTTGAATGATTTGCATGCCATGTGTGGTGAGGTTTAGTTGAATAATTCTTGTACTCGCTTGTGTTAACTAGAACTTGCCCAGTTAGTCGTTTAATGCTAGTCTCAATTGCGTTGGTTGGAGAAATGATCTTAGGCCTTCTTTGGGATTTTTGAAGCCTACTTAGCCTCAAAATCCACCATTGCACTTAAATTGTATCATTAGTCACCCCTCTTGAGCCTAATACCTCTTCTTTGGAAACCTCGGTACAAGCCTTGACCCATGTTGAAAATGAGTCCCTCTCTTGAACCCGTCCCTCCTTGAACTCTACAAGTGTGAAATCGAGGCTAAAAGCCTAAGTTTGGGGGTTGATAAAAGGTACATTGGAGGAGTGATAAATGATCTTACCTTGGTTTGTGGCCTAAAAAGAATTTCCAAAAAGAAGGAAGATTTTGAAAAGAAAAGCAAAGAGGAAAGAAAAAAAAGAAACCCTCCAAGGTTAAGAAAATGATAAAAATTGGGGATTCAAATAAAATAAGTGAAATGGTGCCTCGTGTTGAATTAAAATGAAAGAAATGGCTTTGGTTTTGAATTGAAAAAGTTGTGTAGAATTCAAGGAGGACGTATTCACTCGAATCCAAATACATATCCTACCCTTCCCAGAGCCTACATTACAAGCTTAGAAAAGTCCTTTGAGATCTCTGACCGATTGTTTTTTAGCTAGTGCCGAATGAAAATAAGGGCAAGCTTATGGTTTGATACTTGTTGGCACTTGAAATTCCTTGTCAGTATTTTTGCATTTGTCCCTTGTGATTGTCTTTGTACATAATGAGTTTTTAGGACTTCCGTTCTTGTGAGGGCATGTGAATTAGGATAGTTGGTGAAATTGATAAACTCTGAAAATGATTCAAATGAGCATGTTTTGGTAAGCTAGTGGTTTGAGTCACTTCTTGAAGATTGGTTGTTGTCACTTGGTTGTTCTTGTAGTCCCATTGCACCCTTGAATTGTGTTTTGAATAGAGGGAAATTCTTAGATTAAGTTATCATGTGATTGACTAATCATTAGTACCAACCAAAGTCATGCTTGGTGCTTGAAATCGGTTTTCCTTGGCTTATAGTGATGTCATTACACTTGTGTTGTGTGCCTCTTGAATTAGAATTTTTAATTGCTTGAGGACAAGCAATAATTCAAGTTTGGGGTTTGATAAGTTGGTATTCTACCTACTTATTTAGCTTTTAATCTTATGCTTTTTCTAGTACAAAGTGGGAAAATAGTGCAATTGACACAGATTACTTCTATTTTATAGGTTTCTGGTTTTTAGAAGTGTTTGGGAAGGATTCGGGTGAAAACAAGTCAAAATAGAGCTAATTAGAGTTAATGGTCACTAGCAGAAGAACATTTATAGTGACCGCGAGCCACAGCTCACGCGATCACGGTCAACTAGAAGTCAATGCTACGCGACCGCGAAGGAAGTGCCATGTGACAGCGATGAAGAGACAACACCTCGTGATCGAGAGGTAAAATCACGCGATAGCGATGAGGAGATTCACAGACCATCGGAATTGCGAGGTGCACTCATGCGACCGCGATGAAGAAGTTAGCAGCTGCAGGGCAGAATTGGAAATTTCCATTTTTGGAAACCCCAATCCACATAAAAGCTCATCCCAGCCATTTTGGAGAGATATTCTGGATTTTACACAATTGTTCTTCAACCAATTCATCCTTAGTATTAGAGTGAAAAACTTAGGCTAGCTTGGGGAGAAAGTTCATCCTCCAACATCATTGGAGTGAAGATTGGAAGCTTTTATTGTAATATCTTTAGTTTCTTTCTTCAACTCTTGCTTTGTATTGCTAAATCTATTAGTGTGTTGGTTGATTTGAGATTTGGATATTGTGTTAGATATAAACAATATTTGGGTGTAATTTCTTATCTTGTGCTTTTACAATTTATTAAATATTTTTTAGTTTATGAATTGGGTCTTTGAATCTCTAATTAATCTTGTGTTTGAATTGAATCTAAAGGGAGTGATCAACCCTTGGACTTGCCCTCTTTACTTTGATTTGGCTTGAAAGAGTGAATTAAGGTGGGGAAAGATTGATTAGTACTAATTTGAGGTTCTAACCCTCATTTAAAGAATTAGCTTTAAATAGTGATTCTAGTGTTTCCATAATTGGAAGAGCTTTGCTAAAGCTTAGTTGGGTTCGAGAGAACTGGTTGAGGTATATTTATCGATGGACGAGAGACGTTGGTAAATTATCGATACTTCCAAGGCTTGTCTCATTTGACCCATGATTAATCTAGTTTGTATTTGGTAAACTTGTAATGGATCGTATGGATTTGAAGTAATACCCATTCCCAAATCTCCCTTGCGATCCTTGCGTTGGGAAGAGTTGGTCGACCTCGCAATTGCAACATCGCTCGTGTTTTCAACTACAAAACCCCCAATCATTTTTACTTATTTTGCTTCTTGAACTTGAATAAGTTTCTTTATTTCTTTACTATCTCAATCACGATTACATTATTCTCTGGTGGATCAACCCCGACTCCCGTCGGGAATATAAATGTGTTTTGCTTAATGATCACCGTTACCTCTATCTTAGAGAGTACACTTGAGCGTTATCAGACAGTAATGAAGTGGACAAGGTCTGGGGTGCCAAGCTAATAAAACCAAACCCAAGGATGCTAATTAGTACAATTATAGCCTACATACGCAAAGTTTAATATGGAAAGTTCATAACCTACCTGTCGTCCGACGATAAGCTATTGGAACGATGATGTCCAAGTTCAAATTGCTCCGAGAAGCTCCGAACAGTAGTCAAACTATCAAGAAGGTAATCTACGTGTTAAAACAAGACTAATGATACTCATATTGCTAAAAGTATAGCCGAGTCAAATTTGGGTCACAAGCGAGCATGTGGGCCCTGCAATCCAAAGCCGGAAATGAAAGAGCGCACAAAGATCACCACACTCCCGTGAATGCATGCTCAAAATTTAAGGGGAAAAGAGCAAGAGGAAGGGCTCAAAAACAGCCCTTGAACTACAAGAATCAACAAGAGCAATCAAAGGAGAATTTCACGGAATTAACAAGGAACTTACCAAATTGGGGACAAGAAAACGATATCGAAACCAAGAATGATCACCCTAATTCTTGGAATTGAAGCTATACTGAGAAAAGGGGAGCTTGAGTTGATAAAAAAGGAGGATATGAATTTTTGGAGCGATGAAAATAAAGAGGGGACTATTTATACTATGAGGGGTCCTTCTTCGCGATAGCGAAGAGACCCCATGCGGTCACGAGGACCACACTGGCTAGACCATTGCGATCGTGAGGACTAGACACGCGGTCATGAAGAACAAGGAGGGAGGTACTACATCGCGGTCGTGAGGAGGGACCTCACAATCGCGTAGAGAAAAGGGAGTTGGGTCCACTGGCCCTTCATCACGATCACATGAAGGGAGCCTCGTGATCGCGATGACCAACGAGGCAGACCATCACGATCGTGATGGCTTCCCTCGCAGTTATGATTAATGCCTGAGGCCTGCACCTGCAACAATAACCTACAGAAAAATTTGAAGGGAAAAAGGTCTCTGGATGGGCCTACAGGACTCATCCGGGACCTTGCGCGCGCAAATGAACTATGCTACCGCACCAGAAACGGCATTCTAGACTCAACAGAATCGACAAAACTCCCAACAGAGGTCGATCTAATGAAAAGTGGGACCCACACCCAAAAACTAACCTAAAGCCAAAATAAAATTCAATACCCCAAAATGAGTTTGGAAGCCTCGGAACACGAACCAAAGGTCCCTTTATCCCAAAGTCGACATTTCAGAGCTAACAATGCTGACGAAATTTCCATCTGAGGCCGTCTTCTCCGAATGTTAACCAAAGTCAAACTTCTAGTTCAACTGGACAGAAAACATAAAAAGCAACACAACACCAAAATCGAAAGCTTATAAACCCCAACCAAGGGTCCATCTAGACCAAAATCCACGCTCCAAAGCTAATGGAACTGTCAGAATTTGATTCTGAGCATGTTTACCAAGAATGTTGATCGAAGTCAATGATATCCTAAGTTTAAGCTCTAAAACAGGGAAACAACCATAAAGACCAAACGAATGGCCATGGCACTGAACCACCTGTCCCAGTAAGTCATAAATGACTTGGGGCTGTTACATGCAAGCTCTAATAGTACAAGGAAAGCACAAACGCGGGAATGACCAGAAGGGTCATTACATCATCTACTATTAAAAAGGACTTTTGTCCTCAAAAGTTAAGAACAAAGGAGTACTTGAAGGCTCAAACAGGTGCGGATACTAAGCTTGCATATCTTTCTCGGTCTCCCAGGTAACCTCCTTAACCGGGTAGTGCCTCCACTAAACCCTAACAACCAAAGTCTCTCTAGACCTCAATCTCCTGAAATACCTGGCTAGAATAGCAACCAGCTCCTTAACAAAGGCCAAACTCTTATCCAACTGCACTGACTCCCACTCCAACACATGTGACACATCTGGAACATACCACCGCAACATCAATACATGGAAAACTAGGTGCATAGCTGAAAACATCGGAGGCAAAGCTAACTGATGTCAACACCACCAACTCTCTGAAGGATCTCAAATGGCCTAATATACGTGGGTCTAAGCTTGCCCCTCCTACCAAATCTCATCACGCCCTTCATGGGCGATACACAGAGAAATACCATGTCACCAACACTGAACTCTAAGGCACGAAGTCTACGATCGTCGTAGCTCTACTACCTACTCTGGGCTGCCCGAAGTCTGTCCTAAATCACTCAGACTCTGTCTATGGAATCACAAAGCAGATTTGTACTCTGTGGCCTAGACTCCAAACCATCAAACCAACCCACCGGCGATCTGCAATGCCTACCATACAATGCCTCAAATTGTGCCTGTCAATACTCGAATAAAAACTGTTATTATAAACAAACTCTACCAACTGTACATACTGATCCTAAGAACCTCCAAAGTCAAGAACACAGGCCCATAACATGTCCTCTAGGACCTAGATAGTCCTATCGGACTGGCCATCTGTCTGAGGGTGGAATGTGGTACTAAGCTGAACCTTTGTACCAAAGTCTCGCTAAATAGTTCTCTAAATCTGAGATGTGAACTGAGTGTTGTGGTCTGAAATGATAGAAGATGGGACCTCATGCAAATGAACAATCTCACAAAGGTAAATCTGAGCCAACCTCTCTGCACTGTAAGAAAAATGAACAGGTAGGAAGTGTGTAGACTTAGTCAGCCTATCGACAATCACCCAAATAGAGTCAAACCCTCGATAAGTGTGTGGCAACCAACCTATGAAGTCCATAGTAATCCCTTCCCACTTCCACTTGGGAATGGGAAGTTGCTGCATCAAACCACTAGGTCTCATATGCTTGAACTTCACCTGCTGACAATTCAAGCACCAAGATACAAACTCTGCTATGTCCCGCTTCATACCACTCCACCAATAAAGCTGTCTCAAATCTATATACATCTTAGATGCGCCAGAATGGATGGAATATATAGTGCAATGTGCCTCACAGAGAATCAACTAAATCAACTCCCCCAATCTCGGAACACACAAATGACTATCAAACCTCAGAACACCATCATAATCTAAAGTAGCGCTGCTAGCCTCAACTTGAACCACCTAATCATAAATGTAACACAACCGCAAATCCTTAAATTGATGACTCTGAATCTAAACCAAAGTAGAACAGACCTCAACATTAGCCAGAACTGTGCTAGAATTTGACAAGTCAAGCCTAACCAACTGGTTAGCCAAGGACTGGATATCCAAGGCCAATGGCCGCTCTAAAACTGAAAGTGAAGCTAGGCTTCCCATACTCACTATCTTCTGGCTTAAGGCATCCGCTACAACATTTTCCTTGCCTCGATGATATAGAATATTGAAATCATAGTCCTTCAGTAACTCAATCCATATCTGATGCCTAGAGTTCAGCTCTCGCTGACTCGTGATGTACGAAAGACTATAATGATTGGTGAAGATCTCACAGTGAACCCCATATATGTAGTGCCTCCAAATCTTGAGCACGAAGACTACTACCACCAACTCCAAGTCATGAGTGGGGTAGTTGCGCTTGTGAACCTTCAGCTGTCTCGACGCATAGGATATCACACGGCCCTACTGCATCAGTACACAACCAAGACCAACCGTTGAAGCATCATAATATACTGAGAAGCCCTGACCCTCTACTGGCAATGTCAACACTCGAGCTGAAGTCAATAAGGCCTTAAGCCTCTGAAATTTATCCTCACACTGGTCCGACCACTGAAATAGGACATTATTCCTAGTCAGCCTAGTCAAAGGTACTGCTATGGAAGAAAACTGCACAATAAACCGCCTATAATATCCAGCCAACCCAACAAATCTACGAACCTCGATAGGAGTAGTAGGTCTCGACCAATCACAAACGGCTGAAATCTTCCCCGAATCCACTCTAATCCCATTCTTAGACACCACGTGTCCTAAGAATGCTAATGACTCAAGCCAAAACTTTCACTTTGAGAACTTGGCATAAAGCCGATGATCTCTCAAAGTTTGGAGTATAATCCTGAGGTGTTTCTCATGATCATATCTACTTCATGAGTATATCAGTATGTCATCGATGAAGACTATTACAAATGAATCCAAATACGGTCTGAGCACCCTATGCATCAAGTCCATGAAAGTTGCAGGGGCATTAGTCAATCCAAAAGACATCACTAGGAACTTATAGTGGCTATAACGTGTCCTGAATGCTGTCTTAGGGATGTCCTCCACCCTGATCCTAAACTAGTAGGTAGCCTAACCTCAAATCTATCTTTGAAAACACGGCTAAACCCTGAAGTTGATCAAACAAGTCATCTATGTATGGAATTGGATACCTATTCTTCATAGTTATCTTATTCAGCTGTCGATAATCAATACACATCCACATCGACCCATCTCTCTTCTTCATAAAGATATCTGGAGCACCCTAAGGCAACACACTCAGCCTAATAAAACCCTTAGCTAACAAATCCTGGAGATGATCCATAAGCTCTCTCAACTCAGTTGGAGCCATACGATAAGTAGTAATAGAAATGGGTCTGGTGCCCAGCTCTAACTCAATAGCAAAGTCAATATCTCTCTCAGGTGGAAGGACTGGCAGGTCAATCGGAAACACATCTAGGAAATCTCTAACCATAAGAACTAACTCCGAAGAAAAAGTGTCGGCGCTGGCATCTCGGACATATTCTAGATAAGCCAAAACCTGTGAGAAATCAACTTCTTAGCACGAAGGCAAGAAATGATCCCACATGGCACATGGCTAACAGAACCCTGCCACACCACTGGGGATACACCAAGCATGGCTATGGTAACAGTCTTGGCATAGCAATCCAAAATTGCTTGATGAGGGCATAACTAGTCCATGCCCAGAATCACATCAAAATCTAACATGTCTAGAATCAACAAGTCACCCCAAGTCTCTAAATCACCAACAACAATCATACAGGATCTCATAACACAATACACTACTAAAGAATTGTCTGTTGGTCTTGAAATAGATACGAGAAAAGATAATGGCTCACTAGCTAACCCCAAACAAGGAACATAGTAGGCAGATACATATGAGCATGTAGAACTAGGATCAAATAATGTTGAAGCTAACTAGCGACATACAGAAATCATACCTCTAATAACTGCATCTGAGGCCTCTTCCTCCGATCTACCAGGGACCATATAAAATTGACATCGACCTCTACCTGATCGACCGCCATCCCTACCACCTGTCCTGTCATGCTGGGCACCACCTCTACCCTGAATACCACCTCCTGTAGCCGGTGGCTGCACTGCTCTGATAGGCTGAGCTGGCTGAACTGTACCCTTTTAGGGGCACTCTCTAGCATAATGACTGATGACACCACACTCATAGCAAGGACCTAATGTCCTACTCTGCTGGGAAGAACTAGCTGAACTGGTGTGGCCACCATGGCCTGATGCCCCCGAAACTGTGCCCCTCAAAGTATGACCACTATACCCCTGATGACTGCTCTGACCTGACTCAAATTGAGACCCACTCGAGGCCTGAAGCGATATCTGAACCAGTCGACTAGATTGACCCTATTGTTGTTGTGGCTGATACCCTCGGCCTCATTAGCCTGAACCTCTACCACTGTAATAGGAACTATTATAGCTACCTTAATGATGTGGCCTCTTATCTCAGGCCCCTGGATCATGACAGTGTAAATCCTCCATAGTGCATACATGGTCTATGATAGCCTGGAAAGATCTCCCACTGGCAGCTAGTAGCTGTCTGTCTAAGCTCTGTATGCAACCCCCAAACAAACCGGCAAACTCTGTTTCACTCGGTAGGAATGATCATAGCCCTAAATGAAGCTAGCTGGTGAAAATAGGTCTCATACTCAGATACGGACATAGATCCCTACATCAGTCTAGTGAACTACTCTCTGTGATGCTCACGATCACTCTAAGGTAGGAACTTGTCCATAAAGGCCTCATAAAACTCTCTCTAAGTCATTTAAGGAGATATAGATGGTCTACATACAACCTGGGCCCTCCATCACAACTTAGCTGGCCCTCCAACTGATAAGAAGTATAACCAACTCCATGAGTCTCCAACAACCCCAAATAATGTAGCATCTCCTCACAAGTGGATATAAAGTCACGTGGATCCTGACAAGGAGTATTGGAGAACCTCAATGGAGCCAATCTCAGAAACCTACCCAAATCCTTCTGCTCTATCTCTCTCATAGCTGAGCGAGGAGCAAGAGGCTGTGCAACAGAAGGTACCGGAAGAACCTCAGAACGGGGAGCCATAGTAGCAGGCTGCACTCCTGAACTCTCAACACCTAGGGCTTCCCCCTGAGCGGATGTTTGTGCCACATCTGAAGGCTTACCCTCAATCATACTCAATAGCTGAAGAAGCAAACCCTAAATATCTGACGAAGGAGCTGGGGCTGATGCTGGTATAGAAGTTGGTGTTGGCACAGGTGGTACCTGGGCTAGCCCCCGGTCCATAGGCTACTACTCTAGGACTAACTCAGGCTCAAACTCAACCTCTGGAGCTCTAGCTGGTGCCGCTTCTCAGGCACGTACCCGACCTATACCTCTACAACCACCCCGGCCCTTAGTTGGAGTCGGGTATGCTAGGGTCGAAGGCTCACCCTCGCTCACTACTGAAGACCTCGTATGAGCCATCTGCGAAAGAGTGAACTAGAACAAGTGAGTTTCCAGGAAACCATCTAGGATAAGATGCATGATATAGAAGCAAGAAAAGAGTCATGTTTCCTAAGATGCCACTGTAGCCTCCTAAAGATTGAGTATGGACATCTCCGCCCTGATCCGTAGGATTTTACTAGACATTGGCTCCTATACCGATGACACCAGTGAACCTAGGCTCTAATACCAAGATGCCACATCCCGATTTCTCAGGTTATGGTGGCACCTACAACCCCCTGTAGGCGTACCAATTCCCATAGCCCAGAATAGTTAGTAATGGGCTACTATCTAATTAAGCATGCAAAAGAAGAAGATATAAGTGAAAGCAAGAGATAAAAGTAACAAAATGAGCAACAGGAAGATATATATTTTTATATATATATATAGGAAACTAAACCATCCCACGATCTGGTATCACAGTATAAGATCCACTACTACATAAACAGAGTATAA
The DNA here is from genome assembly GCA_003996215.1 of Jaltomata sinuosa. NCBI lineage: Eukaryota > Viridiplantae > Streptophyta > Magnoliopsida > Solanales > Solanaceae > Jaltomata > Jaltomata sinuosa. The sequence continues at coordinate 65,081 of QJPP01004263.1, forward strand.
GGGCCCAAACGAATATATACATATGTCTCTGAATAACAAAAGAGTAATTAATACAAAAGACGAGATAAAAGATAAGCTCCGGCCGCTAGGAGCTCACTCTCTGTCTCAGATGATCCAAAAGCACTCCGTACGAGTCTCTACGAGTCAACGGTGATGGACCATACTATGACTTGCACCAAGAAAATACAGAGTGTAGTATAAGCACCAATTGTAAAGCAGTGGGTACCCAATAGGCATCAATTGACAACTGAGCGCATATCAGATATAAAAGCAGTTAATAGCAGGATGAACAGTCGGCCTATGATACCTACTGGGTACCTTATGCTTCGCATTTGGTGCTCACCCTACCCCCTGCATCTTTTGATGCAGATCCTAGCATGGGCCATCGCCGCTAGATCATTGTGATTCATGCTCGGAGATCTTTTGGGGACTACTTTAGACTGAGGGTGAGATCTTAGCGACCGGAGCTTAGCTTTAGTTTATCGTTTGCTTTATGTACTTTATTACCATTCGGAGACATCTGTATATGTTGTTTTGGATCGTTTGTACTCCTTATATATAGTTCTGGCTCTATACTATGATACCAGGTCTTAGGGTTTGGTTTAGCTTCCGCATATGTATATATATATTCATGTTATCTATTCTCTTCATCTTGTTCCCTTACTTTTGCTTATTAAACTGTTCTTCTGCTTATTTGTTAGATAGTAGCCCATTACTAACTGTTCCGGGCTACGAGAATTGGTTTGCCTACTAGGGGGATTGTAGATGCCATCATGATCGAGAAATTGGGTCGTGACAAGATGTCTAGATTTGAGTAGTTATCCTTGTAGATAAGACATAAAGGAGTTCGGGGGACTTTTTCAGAATTAAATTCGGGTAAGTAGAACTCCAGAATTGAGGTTGATGTGAAGGGGTTATTCCGGGACGTTGGGAAAATTAGTGTGTTGTAAAATGGACCAGTTTTGGAGATTTTATGACTTTCTGTCCCGTGTCAATATCCATAGCGTTTGACACTCCGCCATGGCGACCTCCGCTGTAGGGGAGAAAATACTGCTATAGCGGAAGTCAACGTCGATCAGCCTCCGCCATAGAGGACGACTCCGCTACGGCAGTACCGCTATAGCGGAGCGGACCGCTATAGCAGAGTGTGACAGAATTTAATGCAGAAACTTTTCTAAAATAGTTTAATTTTTCTTAAAATATTTTGGGAGAAGAAGGGCGCGATTTTGGGCGATTTTCATCCATTTTCTATCCGAAAGGTAAGGATTATTCTCCCCAAACTCCGTGATATCTTTCCTATGCTATAGAATTGCTAGGGGTGGACTTGGGGAAAGGTTGGGATGACCTAGGAATGGTAGAATCCGGGGAAAAAAGGGATTCTAGGGTGCTAGAGTTCTTTGGTCTTGATTCTTGGTAATGGGTAATGATCACTTAGCCATAATTCTATAAGAAAATCCGTAAAAATGATGAATTTAGGTGAATTAATGGTAGGAGAGCCGGGGAATGGGTGGAATGATCATGGTTGGCCTGGAGTTTGGGATTTTTCATAATCCGGGTAATTTGTAGGCCATGTGAATTGATTTTTGATTACTGTGTATTTGTTTCTAGACCAAGAACAAGCAAGGGATCCTGAAAGGGGAAAAGCTCCGGTTCAATAGAGCTTGGAATAATTCAAGGTAGGTGAGGGTTATTGATTCATGTATGCATTGTATGTTTGTGTACTTGGGTCTAAGTATTTATATGATTTGCATTGCTTAGGGAATGATTTAGGAATGTCCAAAAGTCCTGTTTTCAATCTGGTGAAATGAACTAGGTGTTATTGCTTGTTGGTTTACAAGTGTTGTTTGTTCATTGTTTGTGACTGTGGATTTATGTGACATTCGGTTGGCTCGGGTACCACGCCTGGTACGGGATAATACTAACGGTTGGCTCGGGTACCATGCCTGGTACGAGATAATACTAACGGTTGGCTCGGGTACCACGCTTGGTACAGAATAATACTAACGGTTGACTGGGGTACCACGCATGGTATGGATTTACTTTATCGTGTTGTTGCATCTCTATTTAATGGTTCCCTGAGTGGACCGGGTTGTGTTATGATTTGTGGTTGTGCATTTTGGTCCTTGAGAGGCCGAGTTGTTACTTGCTTTATGAGTTTGTTCTTGGTGTAGACCGGGTTGTATGTCTGACACTTAGGTGTTACCTAGAGGGGATCCAGGGTGGGTTCGGGATATGTAACGTGGTATACTTGTTGTTGTTGTGAATTTGTTGATCATAGTTGGGAAGTGGTTTACATGTGGGGACAAGTTAGGGAGAGACTTGTAGTCTAGGAATACATGTTGACTTGCCTATGTGTTTCTGTACTCTTACTTGATTTCCGTACTACTCATACACTGTCTATTTGGAACTGGTTGATGATCCTACCAGTACACGGTGGTTGTGTACTGATACTGCACTTGCTTGTCTTTTTGTGAGTACAGAAAATCTTTCGGCGGTTGACCGTGACATCACTTGTAGGCCTGACATTCAGAGATATCAAGGGTGAGCTGTTCGACCAAGCTTCCTTCGTTTCTATCTAGTTGAGTTGTAGCCCATTTGTTTCGGGCTTAGACCATTTCTATATTTGGGGTTGCATCCCCGTACTCTAGTTTTGGTAGATGTTTTTGGTACGATGACTTTCAGATTCTAGGGAGGGATTTTCGCAGGTTATATTTTTTTTATAGAGTTGATTTTATTATGTTGATTGCTAGTTTACATTTCTGCAAGCTGGTTTTAAGTTGTTAGGCTATGCTAAGAGTTGGACTCTATTGGTTCGCTAATCCGGGGGTTGGGTGCCACTCGCGGCGGTCTGGGTCGTGACAAAATTTTTGAAAATATTTTCCCTAGGAAAACAAGTTCCTTCAAAATAAGGAAAATGACTTCCTTAATCAAAGTAGGAAAAAAAAGTTGCAATTTTCATAACAATCTTAGAATTACACACCCTCAAACAAAAAAATTCTTACGCACCCCCTACTCTGACCCCCGCACCCAAAATAAATTATTTATTTTTTTGAAAAAAATTCAAATTTTTTATTACCCCCCCCCCCCCCAAAAAAAAAAATATTTTTTAAAAAATTTCAAATTTCTTTTCTTATCCCACCCTTACCCCTACCCCCACCCCACCCCCCTCCTTAAAAAAAATTAAAATTTATTTCTTAAAAAAATTTAAATTTTTTTTCTTACCCCACCCCCTACCAGCCACTCTACCCCTCCCCTCCCAAAAAAAATATTTTTTTTTTTAAAATTTGTTTTTAAGAAAAATTTTAAAAAAAGTTTACCCCACTTTCTACCCCCTACCCCCCCCCCCCCCTTTCCAAAAGAAATTTATTTTAAATTTATTCTTTTAAAAAAATTATAATATTTTTCATACCCCATCCCCCTTACCCTATTCGTTCTCATTGTTTTGTGTTAAATATATACAAATGCATTTTTTAAAAAAAATTTACTTGCGTACCGAACACAAGAAAATAAGTAAGAAACAACTTGTTTTCCTAGAAAATATTTTCCTCCATACCAAACACACCCTAAATAAGCTCAAATTTGAAACATAAATTTCATATATCATAACGAACATACTCCTATCATCAATTTGCCAAAACAACAACAAATCCAACAAACCTATTGAACACGCTTTTATTTATTTTTTATGTATGTTTAGATTTCAGTCATACATGATTGAAACACGTGTTACAATTGACTAAAATTTTAAGCGTGTGCATCTGAAACTTTTTGCTAAAAATTAATAATTTTATTTTTTTAAATTCAATACCCAAATCTACTCCAAAGCCCAAATTTAAAACATAAGTTTCATGTATTATAAAGAACAAACATCAATCATGAATTTTTCAAATAACAACAAATCTAACAAACACATTTAGCATCTTTTTAATTTCTTCATTTATGCTGCGGTCAATCATACATGACCGAAACACATTAAAATTGGCTAAAGTTTCAGGTGTGTGTGTCTGAAATTTTTTGGCAAAAACATAATAATTTTATTTTTCAATACTCAAATCTTCTCTAAATGAACTCAAATTTGAAAAATAAATTTCATGTAGCAATACATTTTCTACACAATAATGATACATTTTTTATAAATATGTTAAAAGTAGTTGAAGAAAAGACTACTAAATAAAATTATTTTTAAAAGGCTAAAAAATGTCTTTTCAGCTTCTTAGGCTATCCGGTGTTAATTGTTTCATCCGGATGACAATTTGTGTTCTTGCCCCTTAATTAAAGGGGTAACAGCACAAATGGCCATTCAATAAAAATAATGCCAACCAAATGACCCAAGTATTTCATTTGTCAATTTGCAGCCATTGTTGACTGATATATCATTGACTTTCGCTAAGTTTTTTTCTTTTCTTTCCTTGATCCTTTTTTTAAAAAAAAAATCCTTACTTTTTTAATTGTTGCTCTTTTTTTTTAACAATCAAATATAATTTTGTAATCTTTCTTATTCCCCCGCTCCCACCCAATATGATGGAGATAGTTAGAATAAAGAAAATAGGACACCCAAGAATTTTTTACTTAATATTTTATCAGCCCAGCGCAGCCCCTAAAGCAAAATGGTTTATGCCTTAATGGGTCGAGTTGCCCTCCAGGTATAGGTTGACAATGTTGCCTGAAATAAATGGTAACAAATTGATCTACTCTAAGTGCCCAAAAGGACGAAGAGATCCTGAAACAATGAGTATCTTAAAAGTCATAGGAGCTCAACTTCTTTTAATTGTAGAGTTGCCAATAATCACAACAAGAAAAAGAAAGTCGTACTTATAATTGTAGAGTTGCTAATAATCACCAGTTACAACAAGAAAAAAAAGTCTTTCTTTTACCCTTGCACCCATTGCCAGCTTCACAAATTGGGTACTTAGTGAATCTGTCTACCATTTTACTACTTTCCTGTCTAAATTATGCGTTCGAGTCAAAGAGAATCCCACCAATTTGGGTGCAGGTCAAAGCTTATAGATACTAACGAGAAAAATAAAACAACACGCACCAACACAAAAGTAGAATTCGTAATGCATATTTACATGCAGCCATATTTACCAAATGAAAATATCACTTCAGTACTCAATATTAACACCAAGTCTCAATGTGGGAGTAAAAATAGGAATACAAGATACACACTAATAAACATCACGTCTGGCAGCAATTACTCTTAACACTATATCAGCTCTGGTCCTCGTCAATCGTAAGGATTTCTGAAATTCTTGAGAAGTTCAGGGATGTCATAACCAAGCATGTCGTCGACGAACTGTATCAATTTGGGCTTCAACTTCTCAAACTTATCAATGTTATAACCACTCAGAACTTCCCTGAAGTGTTCGATGTTAGGAAAATCCCCAGCAGGCAGATGGTGTTCTTTTCGAACCTGTTTTGATGAGTTGGAAATTAATACACAATACTAAAGCTCCATATAAGAATCATGTCACAAGTGCATGAAAATGCTGGTTGGTCACGTTGAGCACATATATATATATATATATATATATATATATATAGAGAGAGAGAGAGAGAGACCTTCACAAATTGATCTTCCAAGTTATCAATAAGTTTTTGCTGGGTCTTGGATTTGCCTATCATAGCAGGCATCTCCTTTTTCAGGTGACTGATAATGTAAGCATGTATCTTGGCAGCTCTAGCACGTTTTACGAATTCATTTATCTGCACAAAATATAGCTTGCTTATTATCCCCATCTCAAGTAAATTACGCACAGTATATAAGACGTAAAATATGATGCCATAATGAAGACTATGAACTTACACGACGATCACAAGACTTCTTTGGTATATCTTTCAAGTCTGTAAGAAGATCATCTTGTTCCTTCTCAAAAAGTTCTTTTCCAATTGGCCCTGTAGCAGCCTCATTTATTGGTTTGTCATTAAATGATCTGTAAAAAGAGAAAAGGCCACATTATTGTGGAACTCCACAAAGTGATGAAATTTTGTACTATATTTGATATGTAAAAGGATACAACGCGGCTCTATACACACAAATAGGAAAGGGGCATGCATAGGATATCTGCTTCTAGAACATGCATGTTATACCTACACTCAAAGTGTGGGGTGGGGCGAGTATCTCAAATCTGAGATTTTTTTTAACATAATAACCCCCAGCTACACACAAGAAAAAAAAATAAAAAAATAAAAATTTACCAGGAACCAACCATTGGTTCTTTTCCACTTTGCTCCCTAGTGACTCAAGACCCAACCTAATGGTTGGAAGGGAGTGTTCTTACCACTAGGCTATCCCTCAATTATTGTAACCATGTTAAAAAACATGCTCTAACTCTCAATTGGAAGTCAAGTCTCATAAGGTGTAATCAAAATCTCATATCCCCTAGCAATAGTCTGATGATGTAAATGCAGGGTTGATACATCTTGAAGACATCCAGAAAATCATAGATATTTAAACTCCCAAAATAATAATTATTAGTTTGTGCAACTTAATTACATTTTGTTGGGCAGAATACCTGAACTGCTTATAAGAATATAGAGATCATACCCTATGTAGACACGCGCAACTTCAGGGGTATTTAGAACCTTCCCTAGTGACCACATCAATGCTCCGTAAACCCTCATAAGCTGCAGTTGACACCAATAACTAAATCAAATTGAAGCGAAGTCCAGAAATAGGTGGAAAACATAAACAGACCAAAAAAAAGAAGTTTATGCCTACTTGTTGAGTATCAACTTGGTCAGATTTGTTCAAAACCACCCGTATCTTATCATCATGGCCTCGAAGAGACGCAATCACACGCTTGAATTCATCACTTATATCAAGCTTGTGAGGATCAAACAAAAGCAGAATGAGATCACACTTAGAAGCAAACCAAGACGTCACTCCGGTAAAATCATAGCTCCTTTGTGTTCGTTGTTTTTCGCCTGATAGAACTCCAGGAGTATCCACAAATGTGATGTGCTCCAACAGCTAATATGAGAGAGGGAAAAGTTGTTCAGAGTCGGGCGAGTTTATGTGAGAGCTCTGATCATTTTATGTATGAGTACAATCGAGTAGCATAACTCACAGGATGCGGCATTTGAGAACACTCAAACTTTGACAAAAATGAAGTTCCAAAAGTTGTCAGACCACTAAATGGCATATTTGCTTGAACAGCGATTGTGTTCCCTGGAATACTCCTTTCATCGGGTCCATTCTGTATATTACACCAGTCAACAAAAAGTTTAGCATAACAATCATTTTTTAGAAAACTATTACCAACATGTTGGTATAGCCTTCTCCTTTCCAACTAAATATCTGGTTTAACTAGCAAAACTGCTCCAAAGTAATCTCAAGGAACTCTTAGAAATATGAGCTAGGACAAAAGGTTAAAGATAACAACAAATTAACATACTCAGTGTAATCCCACAAAGTGGGGAGAAAGGAACTCTTTGTGGTTAAAGATATATCCACAAAAAGATAAGTACAATGAATTGAAAAGCCATCTTTATCAAGTTGGAGCACACTATCTTGGGATTTTTGGGACAACTCCAAATGAAAAGAAAGACATTCGGCTCAAGGAGAAAACAAGAATAACTTCTCTTTTGTTCAGCAACATAATCTGAGAAGGACAGAAAACAAGTGACCAGTGACCACAGTGGTTAGCAGAAATAAAGATAAGTGAAAGTACCATGACAACCACAAATCTGTCTGTTGTAGGCTCTGGTCCAATGTGAGCCCCTATAGACAAATAAGGAGCACAAGCATCAAAGGAAGCTGCGAAAGCACAAACACGAGCACGTGGACAAGAAAAAATGAGTTCTAACCTGGATAACTGGTTCTAAGTAAATGCTTAATGAATGTTGTTTTCCCTGTTGAGTATTGACCCAAAAGCATCACCATTGGTTTGGCATCAAAATCACTATTTGTCTACCAACACAGAGCACGTTAAGAAAGAAGTCTGTGGCTTCTGGATTACTTTTCCATAGATTAGTACAAAAGAAACTATAGTTGAATGGAAGAGATATAAGCAAGAATTTCTTCTCCTATTTCTTGAAAATAAGCACAACCAAGATGAAATAAACCACCCACCAATAATGGAGAAACAAAATCATTAAAGCGATATGCTGCTTCCAGTGGCTTTAGTTTTTGGATGTACAACTTCTTTAGTCCATCAACTATCGATGTGACAGAGGATAAAGAGACCTGAGGGGTGTCGAAAAGAACAAAGCCACATTTTAAGAGCAAACACAGAAAATTTAGCATTAAACACGCTATAAAATGTTATAGGATGTATAGGGGGGATTAAGGGAAATTACATTTCAATGCAACAATATCAACAAATGGTTTACAACATAAAATTGAACAACTTTTTCATTAATGGATAAGGACAAAAGATGCTTATGAACAAATTGACTTCACGGGAAAACATCTGTTTTTCAATTTGAGATAGCTAAATGAATTTATATTTGTAACTTGTGAAATATAAAATTTATTACATAAGAAATGTGTGAAAAATTTAAGAAGTCCCAATCAGGGCATCTATTATACAATTCGGGATGGAGAGAGTAAGTTGAAGGTATTCCATTTTAGGAGAAAGAATATACTTTAACATGGCAAAAATTGGGAAGGATGACATTCAAAAAAAAAGATTACACAACCAGCTAAATGCAGGCGACAGAAAGTGCAGAGATCTATGAGCTTAAAAATAAAGTACAAGAGTAACCACACCTACCTTCTTTACAGATGTTGATGATGAAAACCAATTAGCCGTAACAGAGGATTGCACTGTAGGGTTGCCTGCTTCCGAATCCAATTAGTTAGACATAGAGGATCCATTTAACTCCCTTCTCAATTCCCAAGAATGATTAAGAAAGAAGATATAAGAAAGATGTGGTATGTGTTTGAGGTAAAATTACCATTCTGTTCAGGTTCACTTTTAGGCATTCGCTTTTTCTTCTGTATTATATAGACAATACAGGTCAATAGCACCACAATAAATGAAAACTAATGCAGAAGTACACCTAGCATACTTACAGCTTGAAGTACATCCAGACCATCCAAGGTAGGGGGTTGCAAATTTTCAAAGTCAACTGCCATGATTAAAATTGTTCTAATTGTAAGAACAGTATATGACAAAAATCCTACAGCAAAGGGCATTGCAATGAACCAACGTTTGCCAGAGATCACATTCTAGAGACTTACTCTCGTCGCTGGAGTACAGTTCTAAAATTAAAAAGTTTTGATGTGCGCTAGATACCTTCAGCATTTAAGAGATCACTGCTCACTGGGTGGCCAGCTTGAGCCAAAGAGACTAACTACATGTTGGAAAAAAAGGTTCAGAGTCTTATCTGGATTAAAATTAAATATCATGTTGAAATGCAAGTCTGCAATGAACTAGTACCTGCATTGCAGTAATAAACTCTCTAAAACCGAGAAAGCCTTGCCGTTTGGAATCTGCAATTGCCCACACCTAGGAAAGAAGAAAAGAAAAAAAATCCGTTGAAATAAAATTAGCAAGTTAAGAAGAGCAAAAATGGCAGAAAAGAATGGATCAATCTGATTCAGTAATAGCTATAGTGGTACTAGGTGGAAACTGACTCATAATAAAGCATAGTAGCATAGGTGGAACACTGACACATAATAAAGGACAGTATGAAAGTCAAAAATACAATATTATTGCAGATAGTTGATATTGGGCATGACATATGTAGCACTCTAATAGTAATGCATAAGTAAGCATCTGGTCAATTTTGGGTGTAAGAGAAGGGAGGATGATTAACTTTTCCATCCAGTTCTTTAAGGTTTCTTCACCATCCAAACTTAGTTCTATCACCACACTTGTCAAAATATACACACTTTATCCACTGGTTTAGTTCTGTTAATTCACTCTTCATAGGGAAGAGTTAACATTAACTGCAAATGATTAGAAGTTGTCTAACAAACAGGATTCCCACTTAACAGGACCAGCTAATTAACATGTCTTTCATACTCTATTTTGACTTTCAGAATATCACTCAATCAACAATTCTTCAATCTCGAACTAGTTGGGGTCAACTAACATGAGTGACAATAACAACTAAGTTCAAATATTGAGTAGTTGATATCACCTATACGAACCTTTGCTCATTACTGTGTTGTGCTCTTAGCTACCTCACATCAATTATGAGAGATGGTATGTCTTTTGAGGTAACTTCCTTTGATGTGGTTCTATCTCTACATCTGTTTATCAACTTCAATCATCATAGTATCGCACCTATTGATTGCTTCATAATGAGGTCTATGCAGGATATGAGCAAACCATCTCATGAAACCCTCTCTTATTGATCCTCTACGCGTTCTACTTATATACTAATACTACATTCTGTTAGAAGTGATCATTTTTAATCTTGTCTAATATTGTATTGCACATCCAAATCTTTGCATTTTTGAGAGGTTTATCTTGTGCATATGTTGGATACTCGGACTGTAGAGATACATTCACTCTCATTTTATCTCTACTCTCATATAATATTGTTGGTCTCAGCATTCTAATGACTTTCACTTTGTGTGGGATTCCTACTATAGAGAGAAATCTGGATCTCCGGTGCAATGGGAAAGCCAAACCTAATTTTGTCTGACAGTAACTGCACAGAAATACCAGATATGCATTCACGCAATTACATCACCAAAGAATCAGAGCAACACAACGCTTAAAGACCTACACCAAGATCCAATTACAGACATAAAGACAATGCTTAAAGACAATTTATAAGAATTGAAACATATAAAACTGACTTTTGAAGGGACTACAACTAATGAACCATACTTGAGTAGCAAAAACTAGGGGTGGGCATAGTATGGTATGGTACTGTATTTGAAACTTCAGTACGGTAACTTCGGTATTCGGTTTTTAAAACTATTATACCATTACCATGCCAAATTAATTTGGTATGGTTCAGTATTTTGAAGTTCGGTTTTGGTATTTTGCGGTATGATAAATCGGTAACCGTAGTTTGTTCAACTTCGACTAATATATACTCATATAATAGAGCATTATAACTTTGACTTTTCAAAGAAAGATCTCAATTGTATCGTATTAACACATTACACATGTAGAAATATATATTCAAAAGAAAGTACAAACAACTCCTTTTGTTAATCAATTACATTTAAAAGACATTTCAATCAAAATAGAGTAGTCAAAGTTCCAACTTCTAAACATTTAGTTTATATTAATAGTAGGTTGTATAAATTTGTTAGTATTTTAATAATATATATATGTTATTTATGTAACTATATACTTCGGTATGGTATTCGGTATTTCGGTATGTTATTTCTAATTACCAAATACCATACCGAATACCAAAAAAATTTAAAATGCATACCATTTACCATACCAAATACCATAATACCAAAACCACGGTATCAAAATTTTCGGTATGGTATGGTAATTCGGTATATACCATATGGTTATGTCGGTGCTTGAAACAATTTTGTCTTCTCCATATTACTATATCTCTAGAGTCAATAATTTTATATGAGAAAACGAAAGACCCCAGCCCTGCGAGTATTATAATCTTATAAGAAGATTACTAGAGGAGAGTGATCAAAGGATACTCTAGGCAAATGGTCAACTCTAGTGGAAGCAAAACGGCTTTTATATACCATCCCCACCCCTAGCAAAAACTGTCACTCTAAACCGCACCAAGGAAAGAAGAGGCAATGTGAAATTAAATATTTGGCAGAAAACAGTAAGCAAAAAAAGTTTACTTAAGGTTTCGGGGCAGAGTTACTGTAAATCCGTTCTGGAGAATTGATTAGTCAAGCGCATGTAATCTAGCCCGACATCTCTATTACAAATGGAACGAGAAATCTAGTTCAAAAGAAGAGGCTCCATTCCAACCGTTTATCAATAGGAAGTCCAAAGTAGCAACGAATAGAAACCTGCTTGAGGTCCTGCCGAGGCAAATTAGACATGCCAAAGAACTTGATGGCATCGACTCCAGTGAGACGTCCATCTCCATCTGATAAAAAAAATACCCAAATTCATTTTCAGCATAAATTTGTTAACTCAAATGAAGCATACGTATAAACACGAAGAGGAAAATGAGTATACCTGAATCGGCTAAACTAAACCATTGCTGATAGATTTTTTCATGCTCTTTGGAGCAGCGATTAATCGGAGATGTATCAAACTCCATTACTCAATTGGCTTTTCAAAAACAACTTCCTATATCTCAGCGCCCTGCTTTTAGGGGAACGCTTTTTATGTTTCCATTTTTCTTTTTTGAAGAAAAAACCTGAGGTGAGATCTTTGCCAAATATGAATAAATAAAAACCTGTTTAATGACCAAATTAATTAGCAATGAAAATACTTAACTGTTTTGGAGTAGCAGCACAAATTATTTTTCAATTTTAAGTAAAAGCTGAATAAAGTGATTTTTACCACTGTTTTTTTAATTCTTTTTAGGAAGAATATCTTATTAAAAATTTATATTTATCAAATTAATTAATAGATATTTTTCAAAATTATTCAATAAAATTTTATTTTGTAATTTTATATATGTCATACTAACCGTAAGCGAGAGAAATTAAAGTGATAATTTTGAAAATATAAAATTAGATGGGTTGTTCGAAGTAGGATCTGATCCTAAAAACAACTCCCTTCATTTCTAAATAAGTGATTTTTTAGTCTTTTTATTTTATTTCTAAATAAGTGATTATTTTAGATAACGGTTATTTAGATAATCAAGTAGACATTAATGATGTTTTTTCAATTTTACTCTTATTTAACTAAAGAGAATTTTACATAACCAAGAAATTATTAAACACTTACTATCTTTTTCAAGATATTTATTAAAGGTAAGTTAGTAAAACACTCTTTATTTTTTAGGAATGAGTAATTTTTTAAGGGGTGTGTTTAAGCTAAAACAATCACTTATTTAGAAACGGATGGAACAAAAAGTTGTTAAAAGGTTGTTCTGTTTTTTTTTCATTCAATTATACTCCCTCCATCACAAATTATTTATTGTGTTTCTTTTTGCACACTCCTTAAAAAAATATTAATTCGGAGGATATTTAACTATTTTATTGTTATTTATATTTTTACAGTATAATTTTTCTTCATTAAATATTTACTTTATTAGGATATTTATAGTATTCAAGAACAAATAAATGCATTTTAGGTGCTCTAATGTGTGCACTGCCTGCAATGGGAGAGGCAAGCTAAAGAAGGTGGTCAACACCACCAAAGGACTTGCCCATAAGAAATTTATGCCTTACAGTATAATTTCTTTTAATTCTTTCGCCTATTTTGTGTTTGATGCAGTCTTTTATATTGCGATTTCTGTGATTATGACAAAAACTTTAGTGTCTTTAGTTAATACTTCTTTTTTACGATTTCGATTAAATTTAACAATTACAGTTTGATCAATATATGATAAAAATAAAAAATCACTTTTAATAAACTTAAAAATCAAACTGCCCAAATGATATCTAAGAATTTTTTTTAATTCTAATATCAAAGATAAGAGACCATTTTTGTCATTTTCTCTCAAAAATGGAATAGTCACAACATATAGGGTCATAAATTCATAATTGAGATAAATGGTTTTCTAATCCTTTATATTTTATATTACTTTTATATTTTTTTAATGAGAAATTTTTATTTTTATACCTTAAAAATGAGTTTATTATTATAAAATTTAAAAAAACTATTTTCTTATATTCAAATGGTAAGAATACAAGAGATATCATCTCCTGTCACGCCTATAATTAGGTCCTGGTCAAAGGTCATAGAATCATAGTTAGTTGTCACACCCCGAGACTACCCCGTAGGCACAACACAGCACTTAGAGCCACAAGTGACCTCAATCTAACCCATGGTCTGGCATATATTAACATTTTGATTTAAAATCATATCTGAGCGGAAGCTAAACTGGTGTGATAATATAAGTCTGGGAATAATAAACAAATATCTCTGGATATATATATAACGTCTGAAATATCAACTAACTATAAAAGCTAAAACCTGACTCTACGTCTGAAAGCCTCTACTGAGATGAGTTGTTGGGACAAGCCCCCAGCTAACTCTAATAGTCTGAAAACTGGATAATAGACTGAATAAAATGAAATATAAATCTTGTCCTCAAAATATGAGGACTCACCAACTCTGCTGCTGAGAAGTATGGAGAATCGTACTAACTGCGATCTGGATGCTAAGCGTCAGAACCTATATTATCCAATAATATAGCGCAAACAGTATGCGGTCAGTACTTTAAATGTACTGAGCATGTGAGATATACACAAATCTATATATATGCTGGGCATGAGAGATAACTGAACATAAAGGGTAAGGTGAACATAGAACTGAAATATATAACTAATGCAATGACCCAGTAGATAAGCATACAATTGAACAATACTGAACTGAATAAACTTACTATGAGGTCATGCAATACTGAATCTGAACTGTGGGAGCTACTATTAACCGACATACTCCAAGCTGAGCTAACTATGGGGTCAACCTGTAACCCTGGCTGAAAGGGTGTTCATATCTTGCCAAGGGTACAAACACTGGCTGGCGTGGATCCACTAATCTGATGTACAAAGAAATAAGGTGTCAAGCCTGATCTGACGGATGACCCTTTAGAACCTACGGTGGCGCCGTAGTTCTGGGACTTAGGGACTTCTACCAAAGGTCTCAGTCCTAACTGACCGGTGAGTCTTCATCCCCTCGCCTGCTCGATGCTAAGTACTACTCCCAATTGAATAAATATATACATAAACTGACATACTGGATAGCTCAAAATAGTGACTTTCTGAGAATGAAAAATAATGTTAACACTGAAATCACTCTAATCATTTAATTCTGAAAGACTGAGTATCTGGCTAAAGAATGCATGAAATCCTAAACTGATCAGGTGTTCATAACCCACCATCATGAAGTGTTGAACTACATATAACAGTTCTAGAATTTGAATAAAGCATGCAGTTCACAATTATAGTTCAAAATCATGGATAATACAACATGCTGAGGTCTGAAGATTTTGAGAATACAATAATGCTAGACTTCGAAGAAACAAGCAATAAAGATTCATACGTAACAAGGAAACCGAAATATAAGGGATTCACTAGGAACCCTAGGTTCTGAAAACTAAACTGAAACTGAAGAACTAAATAAACTTAGGGACTCAGTGGGTGAAAGAATACCCAATGATGAATTCTCACATACCTGAGAGCGAAATCCTTGGTGAAATCTTGGGTTTGGAGTCTGGAGTTGAATAACCCTTTTGCTTGCTTTGGACAAGAAAGGGATGCTTCTTTTGTCTATTCAGCTAAGTGTCAATTGGATTCTGAGGGAATGAGGGATTTTGATAGTTTTAGGCTTAGTAAATAGGCTTAGGCTAGTTAAAATGACATGGTTTAGGTTTTAAAAAGAATAGGAAAGGTCTGAAATACCCCTGAAAATATTTAATTAAAACTGCTAAAAAAATTGCGACCTGAGTTCCACGAACGGGAACCACAGTTTATGGACCACAGGCCGTGGAACCCTAGCCCTTTTGATAAGCTGCAAGTCTGATTTCCACGACCACTATCCACGGCCCGTGAATTCTTTCACGGTCCGTAGAAGCTAATCGTGGATCTAGGCTGAACAGGGACCCTCAGGTCTAATTTCCACGAAAGGCAACCACGACCCATAATTCCATCCCCTGTCCATGGATCCCTCTCACCGATCAAGTCCTGAGGTCTGATCTGCAGGGCAGTTTCCACGAGCCTATTTCACGGCTCGTGGACTTGATCCGTGGATCCTGTTCTGAGCTCTGACAGCTGAACACTTAGGATTTTAAGTTGGTTCTAGGCTTAGGATTTTCTGGGGTGTTACATTAGTAGACAAGGAAAATATGTAGTAACTGCTCCCAAATACTTTGAGAAGCAAAATCCAAAATCACAAGCCGAGGGAAAAGATTGTGGGAGAAGATGGCAACAGTGGGCCTTGTTTGGGGAGCCACAAATGCCCTGATGTGAAAAGGGGCAATCAAATATGGCTTGGCTTAGTTTGTGTAGTATCCTTGGGATGAGAGACGATTGCCTTAACTTAGTTTGGTTAGTTGCTTGCCTTAGGTGGGGTCCCTTGGAAATTTATAGTTAGTATGGCATTTTTCGCATAATACTTGTTCTAGGTGTATCTTTTCCTTAGAGCGTTGACCTTGTTTCTTTATTGTGATATGTCTTGGACTTGGTAGTGATCATCAGCTTGGTTTGATACCTTACTACTTGTATTATTGTTATTTTATCTCCGCATATTAATCTTTTGGTGTAAAACACCTTTTTCATCTTGAAATAGGATTCTCGGAATACTTTAAATGGTTTAGGCTTTATTGAAAAAAATGGACTATTTTAGCCCTGATTTACGTCCAAGCATGCATATTTACTTATTAAGCCATCTTTCGAGTTCGAACATGCATATTTACTATTTAAGTTTGGTTCGAGCCAGGTATGCATATTTTCTGTTTAAGTCCTGGTTTGAGTCCACGCATGTATATTTATTTATTAAGCCATAGTTTGAGTTTAGACATGCATATTTACTATTTAAGCCCCAATTCGAGTGTGGGCACACATATTTACTTATTAAGTCCCGATTTGAGTATGGGAATACATTATTACTGATTTATAATTAGAAGTCCAGTTCAAGTCCGGCATGCATTATCATTGCACTCATCTCATATGGAATATCATGGTATATTTTTGCATTTATTTATTATTAAGCTTGGATGGTAATTACTATTATTTGTTATTTGCATAAAACGTGCTTATGAGGGTCGGTTGAGTTTATTTTTTATTGTGTGTACCTTGCGGACTTATGGGAATTTGGTTAAGTTGTAGCTAGATTATTATTTTATGCTTTCTGAGTTTCTTTCTTTTATTCCCCTTAAATTATCTAGCTTTGACCTGTTATACTCTTTCTGACCCTTCTCCTCTTATCTTTAGTATATAGATTCGCATCTTATTATACTTGTATCTTGTTTGAGCTCAGTCGACATATGATGCCTACTGGGTACCACGTATTTTGGTACTCATACTACACTTCTGCATCTTTTCCCTAATGCAGACCCTAGTATGATTTATCATTGTTGGCACCACCTTCATGCGGAGCTGCTGATAGGAGATTTAGCGTGAGCTCTTGGAGATCGGAGTTGCTCCATCTCCCTCTATTTTGGACTAGTCTTCTTTTGTACTTTTGGAGACTGTTCTGTTTATATATATATATATATATATATATATATATATATATATATATATTATATCTATTTAGTACTCCTTACATTGTAGTAGCTCTTGTACTGACTGATACCAGATCTTGAGGGAGTCATTTGTATCTTTTTTCCTTTCCCTCTCTCTCTATATATGCACGTTCTGCTTATTTCCCATTCTTATATCTTTCTCTTATTAGCCCATTGCTTGTTGTTCTGAAATAAGGGTTTTCGCTTACCTACTGGTGGGTTATAGTAGGTGTCATCATGACCTGGATTTTTATGTCGTGACAACACGACAACATAAATTACAACTCTGTGAATCATAATTCACTACAATTAGACACAACACACATTTTTAGCCTTAAAACACCCCACCTTGAGATTTATTAACTCAACTCTCTAGGAGAATACTAACAGGGTACTCAGTCCCTAACCATTCCATAACGACGGGGAGAGTCGTTACATTCCAACCACATGAGGAGGATGAACAATTTCAGGATAGTATAGGTAAAGCCCCTTAGTTTGCTGACGAGTGGCTCACTTTCTGACTCATCTGAGTCATCTCTCACCACAATGACTTCTGGCGTAATATTTTCCTCCTGAAGGGGAAAAATCCACATCCCTAAGATTTTTTGTTTTGACCCGCTAAGATGAAGGCCCCTCTAAAAAGGCGACCCGATGGGGTTATTGGGAGCATAAATATGACAGCCTTTGTCTCTGAAATGAGACGTCGCCCCTAACGAAGGTGAGCCACCAAAGTGTTTTGAAAAGAAGAAAAGGATCAGGAAAGGCTCAAGGCAAGCAACAAGAAAGCAGGATAAAGTAATTAGCGAAGGGTACTCACCCGTGTTTTCTTTGTGCCGCCCCCTAATTGGCGAAATATCTGGGTCCAAGATTGGTCATCAGGAGTGGTTTGTCTTAGAATCTTGGCAACCCACGCTTGAACATTTTCCCTGGTCAAGAAAATAAGTGATAAAAAATGGGAACCATTGTGGGGCTGCACGAGGTCTAGGAAGGTCGATGAGAACAAAAATATAAAAATGTTAGACAAACATATCATTATAATGCAAAGCAAATGGCTTATAGCGTGTTCCAGTGATTTGAGAAAGCAGTCACTTGCAGATCATCTACCACTACAGCCATAAACTGATCGACCCGTTCTTGTTCATTGATATCATCCAGGCAACCTAGCAAAGATCTGCTACCGCAATAGGCCAGTTACACTATCCCACCTTGAACTAGGAGGAGGGAGTAGAGCAAAAGCAAATGGGATAGAGTGAAGTCTTCCTTTACCAAATTGGCTAACAATTGAAGACAAGCGACCACCCTTCACATACCTGGGCCAAGCTGACCCAATTGCAATTGGAAGATGGAATAGAAGGAAATAATTGCCTCATCAATTGGATTGCCGAGACCAGCGCTAATGGAATAAGTATAAATGAGTACGATGTTGTTAGACCTTGAGGAAGTGATGTTTTCAGAAGGATTAGGGGAATTAATCCAAAATCGTTCAGACAGCCAATTACAGGTCGGCTACACCATGTCAATATCTATTTTTGTTAGGATCGAACATATCTCACATACCGATCGATTCTCCTTGTTAATGCTAGTTATGACCTCCTGTGTTTCGAAGTCACTCAAGAAGATACACAAATTAGGGATAATATCGCTAACTGAAAAATAAACATTCCAACTCTTTCCTCTTAAGTCCCCACTAGAAGGGGAGATAGAAGAGGCACTGCTTGCCAGAGAAGACATAATGATACTAAAGCAAAGAAAGATCAAGCCAACTCGACGAAGAGAAACAGAGAAAATGAACGCTTGAGTTAGTGTAGAAGTATGAGCTACTATTTAATGAAGCGGTAACTTTTGAAAAAGAGATGTCTCACCAAGCATTGCCTAGGTTAAAAAAATACGGCAAAACTAGACACGTGGCGAGAAAATATTTCAAAAAGGAAGAAGTGACACTTTGGCTGCATCAGGGGTATGATAGATCAAACGTAATAATAGTTTCCTTTCCGTCTCCCAAGAGTTACTTAGTGCATTGACTCGACAGATGGAGGGACTATCTGTATGGGGTAATGTAACACCCTAGAATTTGAACCCATGAAAAAAAAAGATTCAGAAAAATCTATATTTCTGCAACTTTCAAGTCCCACGGGCACGTGCCACGGGCCGTGCGAGGCACGATGGCCCGTCGTACCGACTGTGGAGACCGTCTAGTCGTCTTAGACTCCTACAGGCAGACTTCACGGGTGTCAAAAGCCCGATGGGCCATCGAAGCTACCGTGGAAAACCTCTAGTGTCTCTGCCAGCCACTCTCAGCTAGACGACCAAGGGCAACGGGAATGGGAGACATCACGGGCCATTGACCATCGTTGTGGGAATCGACCAAAAAGCCAACCCTGACCAACCTCTTTCAATGGTCATCTCCCACGGGCCATGGGAGGTGTGATGAGCCGACGATGGGCCGTCTGGCAAGAAAGTTTTTGCAATTTCTTATTTCAAGTCAGGGGTATTCTGGTCTTTTTCCTATCTTTTTAGCTCCTAAGTTAAGTCATTTTGGGAAAATTTAGAAGGGCTTTATTCCCACTTAGCCTAAGTTCTCTTCCATTATCTCAATCAAGTTCCAAAAGAGGAAAATGAGCTCAATTCTCCCAAGCTCCAAGTTAGGGTTTCATCTTCAAGTCTCCATCCCCAAGATCTAGGTTAAGAAAGCTTCAAGTTCAGGTATGTGGGTATTCAATAAGGGATTCCTTTCACCCTTATGCCCAAAACCCAAGTTTTTGTTTGATTTCATGAATTTCTCAAATTAGGGTTCTTACCCAATTTCATGATTTTCTACAAATTCATTTTTCTCATGTTCTACTATGAATCCTGATCCTAATTACATGAGTTTTTACAAGTGATTATTTATATCATGATTTGAAGGGTAACCCTAGCTCAATTTTACATGCATGG
The DNA here is from genome assembly GCA_003996215.1 of Jaltomata sinuosa. NCBI lineage: Eukaryota > Viridiplantae > Streptophyta > Magnoliopsida > Solanales > Solanaceae > Jaltomata > Jaltomata sinuosa. The sequence goes on from QJPP01004263.1 coordinate 85,262, forward strand.
ATTGTTTAAGAAACTTGGCATGTTTAGACAACATGACCTTATGTATTTCAAGAAATTGCATGTCTAGTTCCTATTTTTATGAAATTCTATAAGATTATGCATTTGAACTAGTGCCATGCAAGTCTTTAAGATATGATCTATTGTGAATGATATGACATCCCGACATGCCATTAATGCTCATGAACTATTTTTCAAAAGCAAGGTTTTTGAGTAGTATGACATCCAGGTTTGCTATCCTGACCATGAATAAGCTTTGACATCTATATATGTCACATTTATGTGAGCACTATGATATATTTTGGGAGTATACGTATTTACCACCAAGAGATGAGGGTTCTAGATGACCCAAGTCCAAAACTATGTTACCGCTGTAGATTTCCCTTTGTGGCTTATTTTAGGATCCTTATGTACATATTTTTAACCTTGGCCAGTGAGGACAACTATTTTCAGAATGGGTGTATGACACTAGATTCCATGGTGCTCAACATGGTTTACTGTCAGTTAAGAGAAACTCCCGTAAGAATGACTTTTAAGCTATTAAGTTGTATGATATTTTATTTTAAAGTTTGGCTCATTGTTTTATGACTTATGCTCAAATTATGATATCTACTTATGTTTTCTTCTAATTATGCATGAACTCAGTTTTAAGTATGTTTTCCAAGTATATTTTATCATGAAATTGCATAAGCTTGCATACTCAGTACATCCTATAGTACTGACATATACTTCTTGTGTTGCATCCTATCATGATGCAAATTCTGGCTATCGCTCCTAGATCCGTGGCTAGAAACCGCAGGCTTTTCAGTCATTGTTGGTGAGTCCTCATCCTCCGAGGACTAGTTATGAGTTTTAGCTATCTTTACGACTTTTCTTCAGTACTTAGAGTTAGCTGGGGTCTTGTCCCAACAACTCATTATGTCAGTTTTAGAGGCTTTTCAGACATATCTAGTTATTCAGTATTTCATATTTCAGATTTAGGTATTCTTAAACCATGATCTTTATGTTAGTTCAGTTTGATTCTGTTATTGTATCTATGTTATGCGTAAGTCATGATTAAACCAAGGGTTAACTTGGGATCACTTATGGTCTTGAGTCCCGTGTTACATCCAGGGGTAGCCTCGAGGCGTGATAAACTTGGTTTCAGAGCATCAGGTTCAAGAGTCCTAGGATGTCTGAAAGTCGTATTAAGTAGAGTTTCTTTCATGGGTGTGAAGTGCGCTACACTTACGAGGGGAAGCTACGAGCTATTTTAGGAAAAACTTCACCTCTTTTATGATCAATGTCATGTGATAGAGTTTAACTCTATTACTCCTCTCTAATCCGATCTTTATGCATTTCAGATCATGCCTTATCGCAAAGCCAACCCCCAAAATGCTAATCCTCCAGTTCTGGACCACGAGGTCACTAATGCAAAGTTCAGGAATGCGATCCAGATATTAGCACAGGTGATGACCAATCAGTCTAATCAGCAAGCACCTGTTCCTAGTAACCCTCATGGTGGGACAACTGCTGCCAGAGTTTGATACTTCATTCATATAAACTCGCCAGAGTTTTTAAGGTCTAATATTGGTGAGGACACTCATAATTTCATAGATGAGGTGAAGAACATTTTGGAGGTGATATAGGTTACCAGTTTTGACAATGTTGAGCTAGCTTCCTATTAGCTCAAGAACGTGGCTCACATTTGTATACTCAGTGGAAGGATGCTAGGGGCAGGAATGCAGCTCCTGTGACTTGGGAGTGCTTTGAGGGAGTGTTTATAGATAAATTCTTCCTTAGGAAGTTGAGAGAGGCCAAGGCTGAAGAGTTTGTGAATTTGAGGTAAGGTTTGATGTCAGTCCAAGAGTATGGGCTGAAGTTCACTTAGCTTTATAGGTATGCTCATTCTATAGTGGCCGAGCCGAGGGCTCAGATGAGTAAGTTTGTTTATGGGGTATCCGACTTGGTGAAGAATGAGTGCAGGACCACTATGTTATTAGGGGATATGGATATCTACAGGCTCATGAACTATGCTCAGCAGATTGAGAAAGATAAGCTAAAGTAAATGGCAAGGGAAAACAAAAGGACAAGGACAGAGAATTCGGGTTTCAGTCATCAGAGGTTCGGAGATGGACACCGATCTTCTTTCCAAAAGAGGTCATCATGACCAGTACCATCATCAGCTAGTGATCCTGTTCAGGCACCCAGGCCTAGGCATGATTAGGCAGGCAAAGGATCAGGTTCTCATTCACAGGGAAGTGGTGCAAAAGGGGCTACCTACCCTGTTTGCAACAAATATGGGAAGAGTCACCCTAGAGAGTGCCTTTATGGCACGAGTGAATGCTTTGTATATGGACAGATTTGGTCATAGGATTAGGTATTGCCCTTCAGCCAAGAAGGGAAATGGGGGTCACAAGACATAGTCTACTACAGTAGCTCCATCAGGCCGTTCAGTTCAGCAGGTTACCACTTCTGGTGGAGGCAGTGGTCAGCACAAAAACTGCCTCTATGCTATGTCATTCTGCCAAGAGTAGGAGAGTTCCCCAGATGTAGTCACTGGTATGTTGCAAGTCTTCTCTCTCGATGCTTATACTTTACTAGACTCCAGAGCTTCTTTATCATTTGTGACCCCTTATGTTGCTTATAAGTTTGAAGTTAGCCCTGAACAACTCTTAGAACCCTTTTATGTCTCCACTCTTGTTGGTGGGTCAGTCCTAACCAAGAGAATTTACAGAGATTATCTTATCTCAGTCCTTCATAGAGTCACCTCAGCCGATCTAGTAGAGTTGGAGATGACTGATTTTGATGTTTCTTGATATGAATTGGTAACATGTATGTTATGCCTTTATTAATTGTCGAACCAGAGAAGTCAGCTTCAAGTTCCCAAATGAGCCTATCTTAGAGTGACAGGGTAGTCCTCCATCCTCAAAGGGTCATTTCATATCTTATCTCAAGGCTAGAAAGATAATTTTTAAGGGGTATGTATATCATATAGTTTGGATTATGGACTCGGAGTCTGAAACCCCATCTCTCCAATCATTTCCTGTAGTAAATAAATTTCCTGAAGTGTTTCTCGAGGATCTTCCCGAGTCCCTCCCAAGTGGGAGATTGACTTTGGGATATACCTTCTCCCAGATACGCAACCCATCTTTATTCCTCCTTATAGAATGTATCCAGCTGAACTTAAGGAATTGAAGGATCAGTTGAAAGGTCTCCTAGATAAAGACTTCATCAGACCCAACATCTCTCTATAGGGTGCTTCTATCCTTTTCATGCGTAAGAAAGATGGTTACCTCAAAATGTGCATCGACTACCATCAGTTGAACAAGGTCACCATCAAGAATAAGTATCCCATCCCTAGGATTAATGACTTGTTCTACCAAATTTAGGGTGCCAGTTACTTCTTCAAAATTAAGTTATCATCATCTCTGAGTTAGAGAGTGTGACATTCTGAAGACTTCCTTCTAGACTCGATATAGTCACTATGAATTTGTGGTTATGTCTTTTGGACTAACGAATGCTCCTGCAGCTTTTATGGATTTGATGAATAGGGTGTTCAAATAGTACTTGGATATGTTTGTGATTATTTTCATTGATGACATTCATATCTTCTCTCGGAGTAAGGAGGAGCATGCAAATCACTTGAGAGTAGTATTGTAAACTCTCAAGGATCGACAGTTATTTGCTAAGTTTAGCAAGTGTGAATTCTGTATGTGGTCTGTTGCTTTTCTGGGTCATATAGTGACTAAAGAGGGCATTCGAGTAGATTCACAGAAGATTGAGGCAATGAAGAACTGGCCTAGACCCACTTCCCCGATAGACATTAGGAGCTTTTTGGGTTTGACTTGTTACTACCGGAGATTTGTGAAAGGATTTTTGTCCATAGCTGCCCCATTGACCCGATTGACTCAGAAAAAGGCTAAGTTTCAGTGGTCTGATGAGTGTGAGAAGAATTTCTAAGAATTGAAGACTAGGTTAACTACAGCTCTAGTTTTGGCTCTATCCGAGGGCCTAGATGGTTTTGTTGTGTATTGTGATACATCTAGAATTTGTTTGGGTTGTATTTTGATAAAGCGTGGTAAGGTGATTGCTTATGCTTCTAGATAGCTTAAGATCAATGAGAAGAACTACCCGACTTATGATCTTGAGTTAGCAACAGTGGTTTTTTGCTTTGAAGATTTGGAGACACTACTTTTATGGTATCCATGTGGATGTGTTTACCGACCATAAGAGCCTCCAGTATGTGTTCACTCATAAGGAATTGAATCTTCATCAAAGAAGATGGCTTGAGCTTCTTAAAGATTATGATATGAGTATGCTTTACCATCCGGGTAAGGCCAATGTAGTAGATGATGCACTTAGTAGGTTATTTATGGGTAGTGTGTTATTGGTTGAAGACTGAAAGAAGGAGTTGGCTAAGGATGTTCATAGGCTTGATCAGTTATGAGTTCGCTTTATAGATTCAGCAGATGGTAGTGTTATAGTTCAGAATGGGTCAGAATTGTCTTTGGTAGTTGAAGTGAAGGAAAAGCAAGACAGTGATCCTATTTTACACCAATTGAAGGGTGCATTTCTTCAACAGAGAGTTGAGGTTTTCTCCCAAGAGGGAGATGGTATGTGTAGGGCCTTGAGACATTTTGAATACAAGCTTAATGCTTTAGACGAGAATAACTCTTAATCTATAAAGAATACGTGATGCACATTTTAAATAGAAGTATAGTATATATATAATTACACTTGTATGTAATTATTTTATTTGTGGGTGCCCAATCTTTGATTACTTAAAAAGAAAAGTGAAAAGAAAAAGAAAGGAAAGAGTGGAAAAGGGCATTAAGTTAAAAGGGGGAGGGATCATTTTGGTTACTGCTTCGTGCGTAGCAGCAACAACACTATTAGTGCTCCTCTTCTTTATATCTTCTTCTTCTTCTTGTTCTTTCAGTCTACTCCATTAAACGAAAAATTGGAGTAAGGAGGAGAGTTGGAAAGGAAAAATTACAGCCACATCTTTAAGAGCTTAGAAATTAAGTGAATTTTGGTGCCAACTCAAGGAATTTTCAAGAGCTAAAGTTGGAATTTGAACTCCAAGAGGTAAATTATTCATTTTATTCCCTAATATGATTATGAATAAGTATTTGAGGATATTTGATTTTAGTTTTTGTTAAGATCTTAAAGTGGATCTTGATTATTGGGGTTCTTGAAAAGGGAAAAAGCTAAAATTATGAGAAAAATAGAGTTTTGGGGTGTTGTTATTGATGGGAAGATTTAATATCGAATTTTATAAGTCGAAAAATAAGAAATTCACTCCAAACTATGATTAAGGAGTTTGATTAAACCTTGGATGTAAGCGGAAAATATTGAAATAATTTGTTAGGTGAACCTACGGGTTGTTAATGAATACATATATGTTTTGTGTATGTAGTTGATTGGGTTGATTGCGTAAAGGCTACACCTTGGTGTGTTGAGTTGTTTGGAACTCGCGGTACTACAACTAGCTAGGAAAGCACCCAAAGGTATTTGGTGCTAAAACTTCCTTCACCGTAAGGCACCCCCCTACATCACGTGTTCCCTCTATCTTGGTCAAATACCCTTCATGAAAAATGAAAATAAGGTTTTTAGTTGCTTCATGTATCATTCTCTTGTTTAACCATTAAAGCTTATGCGTACTCTTATTATTCCCTTCGCGTCAACTTTCTTAATTTTTCACATGATCATAAATGTCTTTGCTTGAAATCCTTAGGATTTACACAATGTGGTCTTATATATGTGTCACATACTATAAATGAAATAAATAGCCATAGCATTATTACACTTGTTTATGTGACAACCTATTCGATATAGCCATAAGCTAAAGTGAAACAAGCATTTGGATAGTGATATTATATTCGGAAAGTTAAGTATCATATATAGAGATCTTACGTAATAATTTGACAATCTTTGCCATAGGTCTGTTAAGGTGTTACTTGATAAAAGATAGCAACGGGAGGATATTCATAGGTTCTACTTGACACACCCGCACGACGCTATTCTGTGCACAGGATTGAGACTAGACCCTTATAGTGAGCCTGAACATTGTGGCGTACCCGCCCTTGTAGCGTTATTTGTATTTGGAGTCAGCTGAAACGTCATGCATTAGTTTCCCCTTACTCGAGCCAACATAGGGCATATGTGGCCTGCGGGCAGACCGTTATTGTGAGCCCTCAAAGGGCGTACCTCATATAAGACCGCGATTATAGTTATGTGTATAAAATTATAACAATAAGTACTTGAGAAACATATGCTTTATACGTGACTTGGATCGCCTTCGGTAGGCCATCACATGATTATTTTAAATATAGTGTAAGTACGTAACCTAGGCAAGACATAGGGGATATATTATAATAAATGCTTCTTTGAACGTTATATGAAGAACTTATAAGGTTGGTGCATAGTTTACAGTTTCATATCGTACATCTATTACTTGTATGCTCATAATTCTTTTGTTTTGACATTTGATTCATTTGAGCTTCCATATTTATCTACTTGTTATTCTGTTTGCTTTATATACCAGTTCATGTTGTATATGTACTAATCTCCCTACGTTTGGGGCACTGTATTTCCTTATAAATACAGGGTCAGTTTCACAGGGGGACAGACATCTGCATTAGGTTCTTTAGCTAACTTCATTTGATATTATGGTGAGCTTCATCTCCATCTGGAGCCAGTATGTGTATAGATCTCTAGTTGGGTACGTCGGGGCCTGTCCCGAATAGTTATTAGTAGTATAGCATTTTGTACTCATTAGAGGCTTTCTAGACATTATCTAGTGTCACATTGTATAGTTTTTGTTCAAATGACTCTATGGTATATATATATATATATGCATCACATGTTAGTTTTTCGCTCGTTTATTGGTTAGTGACTTCATTTATGTCATAGATTACTCGTAAAGCAGGTGGTCATATAGTTCTTGTCCGCCCCTCTATTTTAGGGCGTGACAAACTTGGTATCAGAGCCTAGGTTCAGTTGTCCCAGGGAGTCTAGGAAGCCATGTTTAGTAGGACCTTACTTATCAATGTGTCGCGTGCCACATTTATAATTAATTGACTGTATGGGTATTTAAGAATTTGACTTTCATTTGTAATCTAGATCGTGCGATAGAGCTAAGTCATAGAAAGTTACTTCTGACTCATATTCTGCTTATTTGTGATACAGATCATGTCTTCTACGGATAAGGATAAAGTATCCCAATGGGTCACTACGAGCACAATTCAGTAGACTACCACTGCAGGGCAGTCTCTAGTATTAGGGGATCAGATTAGGGCTCAAGAGAGTTTGCTGAGTCCTACGCCTCCAAGTTCTCAGGTACCCAGAACAGAAGGACCTGCAGGGGTTCATGCACCTCCAGGGGTTCCAGCAGTAGTTCCTATACCACCACCAGGTGCCTTAGAGCAGGATCTTAGAGGAGCGATACAGGTTTTCACACAGTTCGTAGTCGCTCAGGCTTAGAGACAGAATGTGGAGGTCCCTGTTGCTACTCAAGGAGAGGTAGCCGGATCTAGGATTCGAGATTTCCTCCGTATGAATCCGCTTGTGTTCACAGGCTCTACCATTGCAGAGGACCCTCAGCAATTCCTTGATGAGACTCATAGGATTTGTAAAGTGATGCGGGTATCGGAGACAGATTCCATTAAGTTTGCCTCCTATCAGTTAAAAGATGTTTCTATCGCTTGGTATGAGATGTGGGAAGCTTCGAGGGGTGAGAATGCTCCCCCAGTGGTCTGGAAGGACTTTTTGAGGGATTTCATGGATCATTTCTTGCCATTTGAGCTCCGATAGGCAATGGTGGATGAGTTTATGCATTTAGAGCAGCGTGATATCAGTGTCAGAGAGTACAGTTTACGATTTACGCAGTTGTCTAGATTTTCTCCAGAGTATGTTAGTACTCAGGCGTCAAGGATTCATAAATTTGTGTGTGGCCTTGCGGGTCGCTTGAGGGATAACATTTTTGTTGCTGCTCTAAATAGGGATTTGTATATAGCAAGGATCATGGCATATGCTCAGCAGTTAGATGAGGATCAGCGTAATCACGAAATAGATGACGAGAGGGAATAGAGTAAGAGATCCAAGATGGCTGGTCAGTATCAAGGGAACAGTGAAGCTTCCACTAGCAAAGGGCCACCTAGGCAGACTCAGCCGGTGGCACGCTCTCCCACTAGTGCTCCAGCTCAATTTTTGAGATACAAACATGAGCAGGGTCAGACCTCTAGGGCACCATGCCCACGGTCTCAGAGGGATGCTAGCTGGGGATTACCACCTTGACCTACATGCAGACAGTGTGGGCGAGCACATGGAGGAGAGTGTCGGCGTGGTTCAAATGCCTGTTATTGGTGTAGTATAGAAGGTCACATGGTACAAGATTGTATGCGACTCAGAGATAAAGCTAGAGGTGATAGATCACAACCTAGAGGGTCAGCATCAGCCTCCTCATCATCAGAACCTTCTTCTTCTCGCGGTCCTCAGGCACCCGCAGGTAGAGGATCTGGCAGAGGCAGATGGACTAGTTCTAGTGCCGGCCTAAATCGTGTGTATGGGCTAGTTGGTCGACAAGATTCAAAGGCATCCCCAAACGTGGTCACATGTACTCTATCCATCTTTTCTTATGATGTATATGCCTTGATAGACCCAGGAGCTACCTTATCATATGTTACTCCATTTATTGCTAAAAAGTTCAGAATAGAGCCAGAGTTGTTACGTGAATCATTTGCAGTGTCAACTCCGATAGAAGAGACTATCATAGCTAGACGGGTCTATTATAATTGTGTAGTGACCATATGTGGCCGTGATACATTGGCTAATCTAATTAAACTTGAAATGGTCGACTTTGACGTTATCATGGGTATGGATTGGCTATCCTCTTATTATGCTACAGTTGATTGCCGACCTAAGATTTCCCGATTTCATTTCCCGGGCGAGCCTGTCTTGGAGTGGAAGGGTAATACTATGATGCCTAGAGGAAGGTTTATTTCCTACTTAAGGCACGAAATCTCATTGCAAAGGGGTGTTTATATCACCTTGTCCAAGTAAGAAACCTTGAAACTGAGAAACATGTGCCAACTCTTCAGTCAGTACCAGTGGTGAATGAGTATCCAGATGTATTTCTTGATGAACTTCCTGGATTACCTCCCGTTAGAGAGATTGATTTTGGTATTGATGTAGATCCCGGTACTAAATTGATATCAATTGAAAGACTTGCTTTACAAAGGCTTCATCTGACCCAGTATATCGCCTTGGGGTGCACCGGTGTTGTTTGTGCGTAAGAAAGATGGTACATTGAGAATATGTATCCACTATAGGTAGCTAAATAAAGCGACAATAAAGAATAAGTATCATCTTCCCCGAATAGATGATTTGTTTGACCAGCTATAAAGGGCTAAATGCTTTTCAAAGATTGATTTGAGGTTCGGTTATCACCAGTTGAGGATACGTGAAGTAGACATTCCCAAGACAGTTTTCCGGATAAGATATGGGCACTATGAGTTTCTTGTCATGTCATTTGGACTAACAAATGCTCCAGCAACCTTCATGGATATGATGAATAGGGTTTTCAAACCCTTCCTTGATATGTACATAATTGTATTTATAGATGACATCTTGGTGTATTCACGTGATGAAGCTGAGCATGGAAATCATTTGAGATCAGTGCTATAGATACTCAGAGAACACCAGTTATATGCTAAGTTTTCTAAGTGCGAGTTCTGGTTAAGCTCAGTAGCCTTTCTTGGCCATGTGGTATCTGGAGAAGGCATCAGAGTGGATTTTCAAAAGATAGAAGCTGTGAAGAATTGGCCTCGACCAACCACTCCCACAGAGGTATGTAGTTTCTTGGGATTAGCCGGTTACTACAAGAGATTTGTGGAAGGCTTTTCCTCTATTTTTGCCCCATTGACTAAACTAACGCAGAAAACAGCTAAGTTCCAATGGTCAAATGCTTGTGAAAGAATCTTCCAAGAATTGAAAAATAGTTTGACTACAGCGCCAGTATTGGCCTTACCAGAGGGCACGGAAGGATATGTTGAATATTATGATGCTTTAGGCATTGGCCTTGGTTGCATCCTGATGCAGAATGGAAAAGTTATAGCATATGCCTCCCGGCAGTTGAAGAAGCATGAACAAAATTAACCCACTCATGATTTGGAGCTTGCAGCAGTTGTGTTTGCGCTTAAAATATGGCGCCACTATTTGTACGGGGTGCATAATGTCTTTACAGACCATCAGAGTCTTCAATATCTATTCAAGCAGAAGGAGTTGAATATAAGGCAGAGAAGGTGGCTAGAGCTATTAAAGGACTACTATGTCGATATTCTTTACCACCCAGGTAAGGGTAATATTATAGCAGATGCTCTCAGTCGACTATATATGGGTAGCCTAGCACATTTGTCACTTGTTCAGCATGAAGTGGCCAGAGATGTGCATAGATTAGCAAGCCTAGGAGTTTGACTCATGGACTCCGAAGATGGTGGCATTGTAGTATTGAATACGGCAGAGTCGTCCTTAGTGGCATTGGTGAAAGAGAAGCAGTATGATGATCCCTTATTGCTTTAATATAAAGAAGGGATTCGCCAACACTGGGTTACAAAATTTGAGCTAGCAGGCGATGGCACTTTGAGATATCAAGGTAGACTATGTGTACCTGATGTAAATGGTTTGAGACTACAGATTATGGCCGAAGCACATTATTCTCGTTATTCAATCCATCCGGGCTCTACAAAGATGTATCATGACCTTAAAGAGGTCTATTGGTGGAATGATATAAAAAAAGATATAGCAGCATATGTAGCACAGCGCTCTAATTGCCAGCAAGTGAAAACAGAGCATCAAAGGCCTGGTGTCCTAGCTCAGACCATAAGTATTCAAGTATGGAAATGAGAGGCTATTAATATGGATTTCATCACAGGTTTGCCCTCTTCTTTTCGAAGACATGACTCCATTTGGGTAATAGTGGATTGGCTGACAAAATCATCCCATTTCTTACCTATTAAGTCCACCAGCACAACTGAAGATTATGCTAAGCTTTATATAAAGGAGATTTTTCGCCTACATAGGACCCCAATGTCCATTATTTCAGATAGAGGTGCCCAATTTACAACTCATTTTTAGAGATCTTTCTAAAGAGGCTTAGGCACATAGGTGAATCTTAGCACTACTTTTCATCCACAAATAGACGGTCAAGCCGAGCGCACCATTCAAACACTTGAGGATATGTTGAGAGCATGTGTGCTGGACTTTAAAGGTAACTGGGATGATCATTTGCCCCTAATAGAGTTTGCCTATAATAACAGCTATCACTCTAGCATTGGCATGACTCCATTTGAAGCGCTGTATGGAAGATGATGCAGATCGCCTATCGATTTGTTTGAAGTAGGTGAGACATAGATATTAGGACCAGATCTAGTCCATCAGGCCATTGAGAAGGTTAAGTTGATACAAGAGCGGTTGAAGACTGCTCAGATTCGACAAAAATCATATACAGATGTGCGGCGTAGGGATTTGGAGTTTCAAATTGATGATTTGGTATTTGTGAAGGTGTCACCTATAAAAAGGCGTTATGCGATTCGGGAAAAAGGGTAAGCTGAGTCCCAGGTATATTGGACCTTCAGAGTTATACGCATAATTGGCCAAGTACTTATGAGGTAGAATTACCTCCGGAGTTAGCTACAGTACATCCGGTCTTTCATGTGTCTATGCTACGCAAATATTTAGGAGAACCTTCCCATGTCATTCCTACAGAGGATATCGAGCTTGCGGGAGACTTATCATATGAGGAAGTTCCTGTGGCTATATTGGACCGACAAGTTAGAAAGTTAAGAACTAAAGATATAGCTTTAGTTAAAATACTTTGGAGAAATCAGAACGTAGAAGAAGCCACGTGGGAAGCAAAAGCTGATATGAAAACTAAATATCCATACTTGTTCCAAGAACCATCAGAAGGTTTTTAAACTACTTATCTCTTTGTATGATTGTTAGTCTCTATTGTATTTGTTTCGTTGTTATCTGACTCTCTCGTGATATGTTTAGGTGCCTGATGTATGCCTATGATTCTCTAGACTTATGTGGATGCAACTTCCAAATGCAGAGTATAAGGTGAGTTATGCAAATGATTATGACTTTTATTTGAGTATAAGGCCAAACGGAGCCTCGTATAGTAATTGTTGAGCATTGTATATGTTGTGACGCTCAGTGAAGCATAGTTGTATGTATTCGGACTTGCTAACAGGTTCCCAATAGTCCTATTTAAAAAGGAAACTCTGCCACAATTTCTAAAAATTTTGAGAGTTAGCCAAATTTTAAGGCCTTCTAATGGAAAAAGTGAAATGGGAGTTGATTTGGTAATTTCACAAGTGTCGTGGGTGAATATGGAACTTAAAATAAGCTATGAGCATCATTCGAGGATGAATGATCCTAAGTGAGGGAGATTGTAGGGAGAAATTTCAAATACAAGCTTAATGCTTTAGACGAGAATAACTCTTAATCTATAAAGAGTTACGTGGTGCACATTTTAAATAGAAGTATAGTATGTATATATAATTACACTTGTATGTAATTATTTTATTTGTGGGGGACCAATCTTTGATTACTTAAAAAGAAAAGAGAAAAGAAAAAGAAAGGAAAGAGTGGAAAAGGGCATTAAGTGAAAAGGGGGGTTCATTTTGGTTACTGCTTCGTGCGTAGCAGCAACAACACTATTAGTGCTCCTCTTCTTTATCTCTTCTTCTTCTTCTTTCAATCCACTCCATTAAAGGAAAAATTGGAGTAAGGAGGAGAGTTGGAAAGAAAAAATTATACCCACATCTTTAAGGAGCTTAGAAATTAAGTGAATTTTGTTACCAACTCAAGAAATTTTCAAGAGCTAAAGTTGGAATCTGAACTCCAAGAGGTAACTTATTCATTCTATTCCCTAATATGATTATGAATAAGTATTTGAGGATATTTGATTTTAGTTTTTGTTAAGCTCTTAAAGTGGGTCTTGATTATTGGGGTTCTTGAAAAGGGAAAAAGCTAAAATAATGAGAAAAATAGAGTTTTGCAGTGTTGTTATTGATGGGCAGATTTAATATCGGATTTTATAAGTCAAAAAATAAGAAATTCACTCCAAACTATGATTAAGGAGTTTGATTAAACCTTGGGTGTAAGCGGAAAATATTGGAATAAAATGTTAGGTGAACCTACGGGTTATTAATGAATACATATATGTTTTGTGTATGTAGTTGATTGGGTTGATTGAGTAAAGGCTACACCTTGGTGTGTTGAGTTGGTTTGAACTCGCGGTACTACAACTAGCTAGGAAAGCACCCAAATGTATGTGGATCTAAAACTTCCTTCGCCGTAAGGCACCCCCCAACATCACGTGTTCCCTCTATCTTGGTCAAATACCCTTCATGAAAAATGAAAATAAGGTTTTTAGTTGCTTCATGTGTCATTCTCTTGTTTAACCATTAAAGGTTATACGTACTCTTATTATTCACTTCGCGTCAACTTTCTTAATATTTCACATGATCATAAATGTCTTTGCTTGAAATTCTTAGAATTCACACGATGTGGTCTTATATATGTGTCACATACTATAAATGAAATAAATGGTCATAGCATTATTACACTTGCTTATGTGACAACCTATTCGATATAGCCATAAGCTAAAGTGAAACTAGCATTTGGATAGTGATATTATATTCAGAAAGTTAAGTATCATATATAGAGATCTTACTTAATATTTTGACAATCTTTGCCATAGATTACATTCCATAGGCCTGTTAAGGCGTTACTTGATGAGAGATAGCGATGGGAGGGTATTCATAGGTTCTACTTGACACACCCGTGCGACGCTATTCTATGCACAAGATTGAAACCAGACCCTTATAGTGAGCCCGAACATTGTGGCATACCCGCCCTTGTGGCGTTATTTGTATTTGGAGTCAGCTGAAATACCATGCACTAGTTTCCCCTGACTCAAGCCAACACATGTCATATATGGCCTGCGGGTAGACCCTTATTGTGAGTCCTCAAAGGGCGTACCTCGTATAGACCACAATTACAGTTATGTGTATAAAATTATAACAATAAGTACTTGAGCAACATATGCTTTATACGTGACTTGGATCACCTTCGATAGGCCATCACATGATTATTTATATTAAATATAGTGTAAGTACATCACTTAGGCAAGCCATAGGGGATATATTATAATAAATGCTTCTTTGAACGTTATATGAAGAACTTATAAGGTTGGTGCATAGTTTACAGTTTCATATCGTACATCTATTACTTGTATGCTCATAATTATTTTGTTTTGACATTTGATTCATATGAGCTTCCATATTTGTCTACTTGTTATTTTGTCTTCTTTACATACCAATACATGTTGTATATGTACTAACGTCCCTACATTCGGGGCACTGTATTTCCTTATAAAGATAGGGTCAGGTTCACAGGGGGGCAGACATCCAGATTAGGTTATTTGGCTAACTTCTGTTGATATTTTGGTGAGCTTCATCTCCATCTGGAGCCATTATGTGTATAGATCTCTAGTTGGGTATGTCGGGGCCTATCCCGACTAGTTATTAGTAGTATAGCATTTTGTACTCGTTAGAGGCTTTCTAGTCATTATCTAGTGTCACATTGTATAGTTTTTGTTCAAATGACCCTATGGTGTATATATATATGCATCACATGTTAGTTTTCCGCTCATGTATTGGTTGGTGACTTCATTTATGTCATAGATTACTCGTAAAGCAGGTGGTCATATGGTTCTTGTCCGCCCCTCTGTTTTGGGGCGTGACAGTATGCTTCATTTTCAAGGTCTATTATGTGTTCCAGATGTAGATAGTTTGAGATAGTGGATATTGATAGAGGCTCATAGTTCCAGGTATTCTATTCACCCCAGTGCCACAAAAATGTACCGTGACCTATGAGAAGTCTATTGGTGGAATTGCATGAAGAGGGACATTGTAGATTTTATGGCTAAGTCTCCCAATTGTCAACAAGTGAAGGTAGAACATCAGCAACTGGATGGTATGACTCAGTATATTGTTCTTCCTACTTGGAAGTGGGAAGTGATTAATATGGATTTCATTATAGGTTTACCTCGTACTAGCAGGTAGAATGATTCTATTTGGGTGATTGTCAACATGATGACTAAGTCAGCTCACTTCTTGGTTGTCAAGACTAATGATTCAGCAGAGGATTAGTTCAGGCTCTACATCCGTGAGATAGTCAGGTTACATGGAGTTCCATTATCTATCATCTCAGATAGAGGCCCTCAATTTATATGTAGTTTTGGAGATCGTTCCAGAAAGGTCGTGGTACTCAGGTTAATCTTAGCACAATATTTCACCCACAGACAAATGGTCAGGCAGATCGTACCATTCAGACCTTAGAGGATATGTTGAGAGCTTGTGTGATTGATTTCAAAGGTAATTGGGATGATCACTTACCTCTTATTGAGTTTGCCTACAACAACAGCTTCCATTCTAGCATTCAGATGGCTCCCTATGAGGCACTTTATGGGCGGAGGTGTAGATCACCTATTGGTTGGTTTGAGGCAGGTGAAGTAGTCTTGATAGGCTCATATTCAGTTTACGAGACTATGGAGAAAGTTCAGCTTATTAGAGAGAGATTGAAGACTGCCTAGAGTCAACATAAATTATATACAAATGCGAGAAGAAGGGACTTGCAGTTTGAGGTGGATGATTGGGTGTTTCTGAAAGTGTCACCCATGAACGATGTGATGAGATTTGGTAAGAAGGGAAAGCTTAGTCCCCAATTTGTAGGTCCCTACAGGATTTTGAGAAGAGTTGGTAATATAGCTTATAAGTTAGAGTTTCCAGCCAAGCTAGAAGTGGTTCATCCGGTCTTTCATGTTTCCTTGTTGAAAAAATGTGTTGGTGATCTGGTATCAATTGTGCCATTAGAGAATGCGAGTTTGAAGGATAGTCTCACCTATGGAAAAGTCCCTGTTGAGATCCTTGATCATTAGATTCAAAGGTTGAGAAACAAGGAAGTCATTTCAGTGAAGGTTCTTTGGAGGAACCAGTCAGTTGAGGGAGCTACTTGGGAAGCAGAAGCAGCCATGAAGATGAAATAACTCCATCTCTTTCCTTCTGATCCAGTTTCAACTTGAGGTGATAGTTTCTTCCTTAGTATGTCCCTTCAGCTCTATTCCATCACCTTTTTCTCATGATACTAGCATGCATGCATATTTTACAAAGTTAGTTCAGTCATGTTTTAAGTCAAAACTCAGTCACTGTGCCTATACCTCAGCCTCTCATGTTCTGTTGGTTGGTATTGCAACCTTTTCCCTCTAAACTCATCTTACTTAGTCTTCATTCGAGGACAAATGATCCCAAAGGAAAGATATTGTAACACCTCAGAATTTGAACCCATGAAAGAAAAGATTCAGAAAAATTTGCATTTCTCCAACTTTCAGGTCCCACGGGCACGTGCCACGGGCCGTGCAAGGCACGAAGGCCCGTCATGCTGGCCATGGAGACCGTCAAGTCATCTCAGCCTCCCACGGGCAGACTCCATGGGCGTCAGATTCCCGATAGGCCATCGGAGCTGCCATGGAAAACCTCTAGTGGCTCTGCTAGCAACTCTCAGCTAGACAGCCAAGGGAAATGGGCGTGGGAGACACCACGAGCCGTCGACCCCCATCGTGGGAATTGACCAGCAAGCCAACCCAGACTAACCTCTTTTGATGGTCATCTCCCATGAGCCGTGGGAGGTACGATGCACCGTCAGATGGGTCATTCGATGATAAAATTTCTGCAACTTCTTATTTTAAGTCAGGGGTATTCTGATCTTTTTTCTATCCTTTTAGCTCCTAAGTTAAGTCATTTTGGGAAAATTTAGAAGGGCTTGATACCCACTTAGCCTTAGTTCTCTTCCATTCTCTCAATCAAGATCCAAAAGAGGAAAAAGAGCTGAATTCTCCTAATCTCAAAGTTAGGGTTTCATCTTCAAGTCTCCATCCCCAAGCTCTAGGTTAAGAAAGCTTCAAGTCAGTAAAATTTAGTTTCTTTCTCTCTCTAGAGCTCCTCTTCTCTAGGTGCACTTTAGTGGTGGGCCTAACAAAGCGGCAAAGGAAGAAGGAGGAAACTATCAACATGATTGGATCTAGGAAAAGCTATAACGGTGGCACTCAATAGCCGGCAAGGGGGAGTGCATCAAAAGTAGGTCCTAATATAGGCTCATCTAGCATAGGTGGAATACATAAGAAAAGGAAAACACAGGTGGGTGTGAGCATGAGTGGTGATAGCCCAGCATCAAAAACACAAGTGACTCCGAGTAGTCTGCCAAAGGCTACCCACCTATTTGAAGTCACGCCAAAAGAATTGAGGAAGGGCACAACTAGTAAAGGGTTTGAGCAGATTCAAGAGGGTGAAATTGCAAAAGAATAGGAAATACAGTGATGGGGAGTCCATAACCTAGTCAGGCAGATCCGTCTAAGGTTCATACCCCACTAGGGGATGTAGACCAGAAATGGGTTTGGCTGTTTAGTGCGAATCGGCTAGCACCGAAGGGTATGAACCTATGTTTTGTTCCACCTGTGGTTATGAAAGAAGTAAAAATTGCTCAGCTAGCAAAGCAGGAGGTGGAATTTGAGATTGAAAAGTGGCAAAACTCAGTGATACTATATGTCGTTGGAGAATCCCCTTCAATAGGAGCTATCTAGTGGTTCCTAGTGACTTAGGGGCACATAACAACTAAACCAAAAATCTTCTATCACAACGATGAGTACTTCCTAGTAAAACTTGCAAGCAGGGAGGTTCATGACCTAGTACTGTATTCAGGGTCATATATGCTGAACAACAGACCTGTGATTGTCAAAGGATGGAGACCTGGATTCAATTTTAAGGACGAAGTACTGCGCACCATTCCTCTTTAGATCTGGCTTTCTAATTTGTCATTAAGTTTTTGGAGGAAGGATTCCTTGAGTCAAATTGGCAGTACTATTGGTAAACTCATATATGCAGATGAGTGTACATTAGTTGTCAACTGTATATCCTATGCAAGGATACTTGTGGAGGTTGATGTTACCCATGCTTTACCAAAACATGTTAAAGTACAGGATCCAACCAGGACTATATTTGAGCAAGAGGTGTAATTTGCTTGGAAGCCCCAATTCTGCCCCAAGTGTTTACAGATTGGTCACATGTGTAATAAGGAAACTACTTTACAACAAAGGAAAGTGGATGTGAAGAAGGCTCCAAAATAGATTTGGAACAGGCAACAAGGGCTCAAGAAAGGTTAAATTGTTACCAAGGAAGTATCTAAGAATCCAACTCGAGTCGACCAGGCCACTAAAGAGCCTGCCAAGGGAATTGACATTGCAAGTAGTTCCAATAGCATAGGGAGGGATTGGAAAATGACTAAAGGGGGATCACCTGATAAGGTACTGGCCAACTCTCGTAATCTAGCTACTATGAATGCTTTTAAACCATTGATGGAAGGAATTGAGATTGTTGTTAGTGAGGGTGCTGATCGAGAAAGTATGGACAAAACAGGTGTTGGTTACCTAAGTAAAACCATTACCCCTCTATGAGGGTGGTTACTGGGAATGTAAGGGGTCTCAACCAGGCCTATAAGAAGCGAGAATTGCAAGTGTTTATACAATCTAATTGAGTTGGTTTTTTAGCTATAGTCGAACATAGGGTACAACAAAAGAATGTAGCTAATATTGTAAATAAGCTGGTTCCAAGGTGGCAATGAAGGCACAATTATCTAAATAGTGGGAAGGGTAGAATACGGGTTCTTTGGGATACCAGGCAATGTGATTTTGAAGTTCTTCTAACTACTCCACAATTAAGACATGGCTGCTTAAAAGTTTATGATGCTAGAATGGTGTTTCATATCACTGTCATATATGGGCTTCATACTATCCAGGACAGGAAGGACTTGTGGAAGGATCAACTGGACATTGCAGGAACTATGACAAATTCTTGGTTGGTGCAAGGAGATTTTAATGCAGTGTTGCATGTGGATGATAGACTAATGGGGGAACCTGTGCAGGACTCTGAAATTAAGGATTTTTGCAACTTCTTGATAGATTCAAGGATTGTAGAAATGAAGTGTGTGGGGAGAAGTTTCACCTAGACCAACCATCATGCCTACAGTAGGATAGACAGATCCTTGGTTAATGCAACATGGATTCAAAAGTGGCCACATTTAGAGACTCATGTCTTAGACACCCATTTCTTAGACCATTCTCCTCTAAGTGTTCTGATAGAAGGGGGTGTAGCTAGTGGGGGAATACCATTTTGATTTTTTGACTGTATGGTTGATCACCCTCAATTCTTAAATTTGATTGATGGGGCCTGGAAGGGAAGTAGTGGAGGGAATACAATGGCCAGGCTATGGCAAAAGTTGAAAAGGGTGCAAATAGTTCTGAAAGATTTAAATAGGAAGGAGTACATCCAATATGAACTTAATATTCAGAACATCAGAGTAGCATTAGCCCTACTTCAATCACATATGAGACAACCAGGTTGTTCCTCATCTTTACTTGATGAGGAAAAAGATTTAAAGCTATAGTCGGAAAAATGGCATGCAATGGACGAAAGCATTTTGAGACAAAAATCTAGAATTAATTGGATGAAAGCAGGTGATGCTAACTAAACATATTTCTTTACGTGTATGAAGAATAGAACAACTCAAAATATGATTAGAAGTTCGGTTACTGATGCCGGAAACATTGTTGATAGTGAAACAGAGGTTTAACAAGAAATATTGGGGTTCTACAAAAAGCTCTTAGGCTCAGCTGCTAATATTTTACCAAGTGTAGATGAAGCAACTATGAGAACTGGAGTTACTCTCAACAGACAACAACAGTTAGCTCTAATTGTCCCTGTGACTAGAGAGGAAGTATTGGATGTTGTAAAGTCCATAAATGATCACAAGGCCCCTGAAATTGATGGGTTTAATGCCTTGTTCTTTAAAAATACATGGCCTATGATTGGTGAAGATGTCATTGAGGCAGTCCTTGACTTATTTCAGCAAGGTAGAATGTATCATCTAGTGAACTATGCCACAATCACTCTTATTCCAAAGGTCAAACAGCCAGCTACTATCAAGTAGTACCGGCCTATTTCATGCTGCACAGTGATCTATAAGATCATATCTAAAATTCTCACAACAAGGCTTCAGCCTATGATGGAGATTTTGGTTGATCCTAGACAAGCAACCTTTGTACCGGGTAGGCTTATATCTATCGATATAGTTCTAAGTCATGAACTTGTAAGGGGTTATGGCAGGAAAAACATATCACCAAGATGTATGTTGAAGGCTTATGATTCCATATGTTTTAGGGAAAAATGGTTAGGACTATAAAAAATTATTTCGAAAACTTAGTGAAAAATTCTCAAAATGAATTTTAGAAAAAGCAAGAGTCGCCACTTAATTAATTAAAGAAAAATTAAGAAAACCTTAAAAAAATCTTTAAAGACTTAAAACAGTAAAAGACTTCAAAAATTAAGAGATTTTGGGTAAGAGGTTCATATTAATATTTCGAGAAGGATTTTAAGGCACTCGAAATATCCGCTAACTCGCGGTTATCTAACAATTTAAAACAACTCTTATTTTGACTAACTTTGAAAATTTATTTATTATTAATTAATTCTTAGAAAAAGAAAGTGATTATTTTGAAGGAGAGAATTTTTACGAAAACTAATTTCTGTTTCACTGACTTATGAAAAAATGGCATTAACTGTGAGTTTTTCAAGAGAAGTTATAAAATAAATGAGCTAAGGTAAAATTACGTGAATAATGAAGTAGTTTGAAAATAAAGCAACTCTTTAGGGGAATTAACTAGATTGATTAAATAAAAGTTAGAATTATTTACAAACAATTAACATAAATGAATTACAAGTAAATAATAGAAAGAGTTAAGATTTGGGCCCCTTTTTGGCCCACTTGAAAGCTGTCCAGATTTGGACTTAAATTTCATGGACTTTGATCCATTTATTTACTGGTATATCAGTTGTATACCACAACTTTTCTCTTCCCATTTTTCTGGTATACACACTATATATCAGTGTATAATCATATATATTTGCTTCCTGCTTTCATTCTTCATTGTATACTTTCTGTTTTCCCTATCCTTTCCTAATATATCACATGTATCCCCTGTATGTTGTGTTGTATACCAACTCTTTTTGTCTTAGTTTGAGGCTTGACTCGAGAGGAATGGGCTCCAGCCCAACGAGAATGCAAAGGAGGATCTGGAGTCCGTAGTGGACTTGTGACCACGCTATCCGTGTTACTATGCCACGAGTGAGAGCACGCCAAATTAAACACATAAAAATTCAACACTAGAAAACATATAGAAATTCAAACAGAAAAGAAGAATTGATTCAGTTTTTGAAAAGAAGCGAGTGATTTGAGAAATCAATCGATACATCATTACACGAAAATTCAAATAAACTCCGCAATAACCATAGAAAATTAAACCACTCGGCATCAACATAAACAAAAAAGACCATCCCAATCATTCACGAAATTCATAATAAGAGTAAAATCTCACACCATAATACTCAAACGTGAAAGAAAGGATGTGAAAGACGAAACCTTTACCTGTTTTGTAGCAGTGTCCTGGGAACAACGAGTTGAGTTCTTAGGATTGAGTTGACTTTCCAATGAAATATCGTGGGAGGCTTTTTGATTTTCCAAACGATGATAAGAAAAGACAACGAAATACTCTAGAAATTTAGTAAACCAACATGCTTTTGCATTTTTTCAATTTAATTTTTCAGGTTTCCCCAAAAGCCAGAGAAAGACTCTCCAAGGCCTTGCTACCCAAAAAATCCTCCCTAATCAGTGAGAATAAGGGGGTTTATGTAGGAGAGCTGAGAGATGGAATTGAGGGGAAAACATTGGGGATTTTTGGATAAGGGCTTAGGGAATTTTTAAATTCAAATCCAAAAACCCTTCAGATGATAACACGTATGTACCTCTGGGGGTACGAATTCGATCATGGACCGATGATTTGGAGCATTTCCTACCGCGATTTAGGGAGAGGAACGTTGAGAGGCCACCCACCTGGACATCTCATCGCTTCATACAATCAAACAAAGGTGAGGGTAAATTTAACGGAGGGGTGACGATTTGAGGGAATTTGGGGAAGATTGGAGGTCATTTGGAGGAGTCGTTATAATCGTTTGGTTGTTGGGTTTGACGAAAGAAGAAGCTGGGTTCGTTTGTTTGTACGAAGAAGAAGAAGATAAGTAAGGGGGGCGGGAGGGGGGGTGAGAGAGGGGCACGTGTAGAATAGAGGGAGTGAAATATTGTTTGTTTGTGTAAAAATATGCTGATGAGGTGAAGCAAGTGGGCCGGGTCAAGGGTAATTGAAGTGGGTTGGGGTGGTTTAAAATAGTTTAAAAGATGGCCATATTTTCTTGGAAATATGGCCAATTCGATTAAAGGAATAGCCAAATTAGAATAATTAGTATATTAGGCTAAAATTGAAATAGAAGAATTTAAATTCTTAATTAATTAAACGAGCTTCTAGATTCAACAATTAAGAATAATTATTTTATAAAACACAATTATTTTATTTAAAATCAAGAAACTAATTATAATCAATTTCTTATTTTAAGTAATTTTAATGAATAATAAGACATCTTTACTCTAAAACGTGATTTTCACTCAAAATAATTTCCAAAATATTTCTTAAGTGAAACATATATGATTCTACATAATTAAATATAGAATACATTTATTTCATATAAAAATAATAAAACTAACCTCAAATTTATTTTGAAATCATTTCATCTTATAAAAATAAATATTTCAAAATTGTTTTAAAATTAATAGAAGCTCTAAATTAATTAAGGTCGTGGAGGGAAAAAAATAGGTGTCAACAACTGCCCCTCTCTTTGGATAGGGTGAGTGTAATGAACCCTAGGCAAACCCTAGGCAAAGGGAATTGACAATCCTGATTTTGTCCAACCACTAGTTTATCTCTTGGAAGTAGTTGGTTTAGCACGATTTTCAAGGAATTATAGCCGAATCTCGAAATCGGGTTTCCTACATATCTCAAGTTATATGAGAATTCAGGTCACGTGTAGTTCGACACGATTAATTTTACTCACGATTTTAAAAGAATTCCAAACTATCCTGGTTTCAGAGTACGGAGAGATCGAAAAGCTGGGGAGTAAGAGGATTGGAGGGAGTTTAGAATACACTCGAGTTTTCAACATAGAGCTTGCCTACATATCTCGAGACGTAGAGAATCAGGCTGCTTGCAGTTTGACTCAATCGGAGGAAAAGGTAATTTCTTATGCTAAGATAACCTTTGTGGTTTAAGGTGAGTGACAAAGGAATTGAATTACAGAAAAGAGGCTTGCAACATCTTGACTATGAATGTGGCATGTTTCACATTCATAAATAAGAACTTACACGGACATAATTTCCAAAGCTCAAGGTGCATTGTCACTCGGAATTGAAAGAGAATGGATATTGCTTCTAATGTGAGTTCAAAAAATACCCTGGATGCGAAACTGAAACTGAAAACATGAAAAATACCCACATGCCATCTGATAGAGGTGTGGTTCGATGGCAGTGGAAGTCGTCCCTCAGCTCACATCTAAAGAGTTTGATATTTCTCTTCGGACTATGTCCCTGTTTACTGCTAAGAAAAAGTTCTACATTGTGATGCATCTTTTTTAGTGTAGTCCGCACCTATGGTTTTGTTTTGAGAATTTTATCCTTCTCGGATACTCTCGACAATATCTCAAAACAAAATTGTTAGTGGTAATGTAATTCCATTTGGTGAGATAGTTTCTTTGTCAAACCTTATCCTTAGATTATGTACGAATCTTGTGTTGTGACGTCCTGTTGACGTGTTTTGTACCTATTATTATGGTTCGAGATTTTCATCCTCTCGGATGCTCTCGGCAATATTTTGAAATAAGATCTTTAGTAGTAAAAGTAGTTTGATAAGGAAAGATAGATTTTGTACTTCATTTCTGCATATGTTATTTCTTGAAGAAGATGACATATTTTCCTGTCCCTGTCTTAGGAAATAACAACTTTCACGACAATTAGACATGATAGCCTTTGTAGCCATCAGATAGGATTGCCTTTGTGGCAATTGGATATGATGATCTTTGAATATGACGATCTTAGTAGTCGTTGTGATGCCGGTCCTTGTAACCATTTGTAGCATTCTCTTGATATGATATGATGCCTCTTTCAGCTATCGACAATGTTGCTTTGCATAGACCTCAGGTAAGTCTTGCACGTTATCCATATCGATACGACTTATAGACATCCTTTCATACATCATCCTCTTTCAGTTTAATTTTGAACAGATATATTTGGCCTAGACACACATCATCCCCATTCGGTATTGACATGACTTCTAGACATCCTTCCATACGTCATCCTCTTTCAGTTTGACTTTGAACTGATATATTTGGCCTCGATGCACGTCATCCCCATTCGGTATTAACATAACTTGTAGACATCCTTCTATATGTCATCGTCTTTCAGTTTGACTTTGAATGGATCTCTTTAGCCTAGATGCACATCATCCGCATTCGGTATTAACATGACTTATAGGCATCCTTCCATACATCATGCTCTTTCAGTTTGACTTTGAACGGATATCTTTGGCCTCGATGCACATTATTACTATTCGGTATTGACATAACTTATAGACGTCCTTCTATACGTCATCCTCTTTCAGTTTGACTTTGAATGGATATCTTTGGCCTAGATGCACATCATCCCCATTCGGTATTGACATAACTTGTAGACATCCTTTTATACGTCATACTCTTTTAGTTTGACTTTGAACGGATCTCTTTGGCCTAGATGCACATCCTCTCCATTCGGTATTGACATGACTTATAGACATCCTTCTATACGTCATCCTTTTTTCAGTTTGACGTTGAACGGATCTCTTTGGCCTCGATGTACATTATCCCCATTCACTATTGACATGACTTGTATACATCCTTCTATACGTCATCATTTTTCATTTTGACTTTGAATGGATCTCTTTGGCCTAGATGCACAACATCTCCATTTGGTATTGACATGACTTATAGACATCTTTCTATACGTTATTCTCTTTTAGTTTGACTCTGAACGAATATCTTTGGCCTCGATGCACATCATCCCCGTTCAGTATTGGCATAACTTATAAACATCCTTCCATACGTCATCCTCTTTCAGTTTGACTTTGAATAGATATATTTAGCCTAGATACACAACATCCCCATTCGGTATTGACATGACTTGTAGACATCCTTTTATACGTCATCCTCTTTCAGTTTGACTTTGAACGAATCTCTTTAGCCTAGATGCACATTCTTCCCATTTGTTATTGGCATGAATTATAGGCATCCTTCCATACGTCATCCTATTTCAGTTTGACTTTGAATGGATCTCTTTGGCCTTGATGCACATCATCCCCATTCAGTATTGACATGACTTATAGACATCCTTCCATGCATCATCCTCTTGCAGTTTTGACGAGCGCCAGTCTCTTTCGGTTATGACTTGAATAGATATCTTATGGCCCTCACGCTTGGTCTTTAGAACAAGAATAATCATGCAACATCTCTCACGATATTTGAAGAGAACATTACGTTTAATACAGTGTTGGTCCTGTTGATTCCTTTCACCTGTATCTGCGTTCAAAGGAAATGATCAGTAGGCACAGTGTCACTCTTGCTAGCGACTAAAGTCAAAACATCAAGGAAAGCTTAAATAAAGCATTTGAACTAGATGACTTTGTTTGCAAATATCATCATCTTTTCGAGGAGGTAGACAAATAAGAGGTCATATAAGTAACTGATTGAACCTGTCTCTAGGTACAGTTATAAATACTGCCTTCGAATATCATATGTTCATTATGATCCATGATTTGTCGGAGATTTGAGGAGAATCTCATTGCTCTTTCCTTATTCGATGATCTCTTTGATCACTTTGTTATCATGTTGACTTTTTTGCGTGTACCTACGCTCAGGGTAAATAATTAGTAGAAATAGTGTCGCTTCTGCTAGCGACTACAGTCAAATTTTGGAAAAGCTTAGAAAAAAGCATTCACAACATAAATTGGATGGCCTTGTTTGCCAATATCCTCCTTTTTTCAAGGTAAAATGGTCAAGCAGGAGGTTTTTTCAATTGTAAAAAAATGGTTGAATCCTGGCTCAAACACAACTACAAATACCGTTCTTGAACATTGCATATTCATTGTGATTTATGACTTGTTAGGAATTTGAGGAGGACGTCGCCATTCACTCCTTGTCTGGTGATCCCTGTATCCATAGACTAATTATTAGTCTTGGAAAGTTTTGTCGCCTTGGGCTCTTTCCAATCGCCTTGGCTCCTTCTTGTTGATTTTGGGCATTCAACTTTGTTGTATTCTTTCGAATAAAGGAATATGCTAAATAATTAGAACCCTTTGCTGATCTTTGTCGATCTTGGGATAACTTGTATCCACAGAAAAATTATTAATTTTTTGGCAAAACTGATCTGTCTGGACCTCCTTTGATTGCCATCTCCTATCTGGCTCTCTCTGGGTGCTTGTCATCTTTGGGTATCTGGATTGGCTTCCCGATTCACGGTAGATGTGATACAATATCAATTTACAAAAGAGTAATTTTGATATAAAGATTTTCCAACTAAGTTTTAAAAAATAATAATTTTGAAGAATGATTTGGAAAAGGTCTCTGCCAATCTTGTCATGTCATGCACTAGCTCAATGAACGTCCTTCATTTGAGGCCTTGATACGTCTGACACACAGTTGACGAGCTCTGGAGATTCTTCAGCATCCTAGATGGGGAGTTTGAAAAATGGTCCTTTGAGAAATATGTCGCAGCTGGGGATTACTTCACTTAGACTTCATTGCAGCTGGAATTTCTGAGGTTGGCTCTGATCTTTTTATATTGGTGAATTCTCAGAGTTTGTCTCTGAACTCACCAATGAAGCATGCTAGAAATTTTGAGGTCATCATCAAAAAATTTGCCCCAGTTAGAGGTTTTGTGACGAACTTTGTACCGTTGATAAGAGGTTTGACACTCTGTGGGAATCTTGAGATTCTTTCTCAAAATTTATTTTGGTTACACTCATCGACATAATATGCATACTGACTTGCTGAAGAATGATCGCCGCCTTCTGAATTTTTGAGATTCCTTTCTCAAAAATTTTGCCCAGTTTCCATTTCCTGGGGTGGTATGATCGAGCCGTTATGGCGCTACGTATACCGTTGAAGCAGGAATCATGTCAAACATAGTTCCCTCAATAAAGTGGGAGAATGGAAATAATTAAAGGGGTGACTGAAGATGACAAAAGCTGCCTACGTATCTCATTCTTGAGAATTCAGGTCATCACGTAGTGCAAGATAAAAAGGAAAAAGATATTTTTTTCTAAGAGGTTGACCGAAACTGACACAGGCCACTTACGTATCTCATTCTTGAGAATTCAGGTCAAACATAGTTCGTACATCAAGGATAGGGAATTTTAAGTTGTTACAAAGCAACAATTACAAATAAAAGCACGATTATAGGAAAAGAATTAAAGGAAAAACCATCTTCAGATATAACTTCTGAGTTGATCGGTTGTGGCCGTTAGACCAATCATCTCTGACAAGATCAAAGCACCTCCGGATGACATCTTCATCACTTTGGTGCATACTTTCACCACGTACTTATCTTGATGAAGGGAGAATGTATTTTAACATAGAATGTTCTATTTTCTGGATTGAATTCCAAACTGACCATTAACATATCACCGTAGATTCAGGCGAGTACATCAATGTATTGTTCAAGCAAATTGATAAGCTCTTTATTTCATACTCTTGACAAAAGGATGTTGGTTCTGGTCTCTTTGACTTGATTTTCATCTTTATCAATTTGATTTTCTCTGAATTGAGCTTCTCTTGATTCTCAAGTTGTTTCAACTCTCCTGTTAAATGCTCTGGGACCATAATTTCTTCACCATATTCTTCAAATTCATCACAATCTACCTCAAATTGTTCATTCATCTCATGACATGACATTAGCAGGTTTTTAAAACTATTTTTACTAAAATCATATTTAAACAAGGTTAGATAGTAATATTTTAAACATGATAGGTAATTAAAGTAGTTGATTTTTTAGATAAGGGAGGCTTTCATAGAATATTTAAAGACATGATATTTGGCCGTGACCCACATAAATGTGAGTCCCTTGCCTTTTTTGAAAACATCATGAAAGAAGTAAAGATATAATGAGAAAAACAAGACATAAAAGGTGGGTCTAGGCCTCCTCCAGACCATCACCGATTTTAGAAATCAAAGATTTGTCTTCTCTCTACCGAGATAAATGGGGAATCACGAGCATATTAGATGTCCAGTTATGCGACTGTTCTCCTAGCTTAGTGTCCCGTATTTCTATCTCCTTGGTGCATTCCTCCATAACCATGTCATATTCAACCCCTTCCCCTTGACCTTTGCTTTCATTCCATTCTTGAACAGGAAAAGACTGGTATGTGTGAGGTAGCTCTTGACTGATCTTCTGCTTTCCCTTGTCTTTGAACAAACTTCCTTAGATCGGGACGTAACCTAAACCAAAATTGGGAGGCTTCTCTGTAAATGCCTGATGAGGCACGGTCATTACCATAAACTTAAGCTTCTCTCTTATGCTCAGAGAGGCCATAACATTATCTACAGTGTCGGGATTTTGTTGGGTTATGGCTTTACTTATGAGACATTCTTCATCAATCTCAATCATGTTTATAGTTACTCCTCCAAAATTTGGCAGGGGATTGATGTTAACACTGGGAGTAGCCTTCTGGAGAGTAATGACCTCCTGATCGATTAGGTTCTGAATTTGGTACTTCAAATTGAGAAAATCTTCAGTGGTATATCTAACACTTCCTGAATTATATGCACAATGTCAATCAGGTTTGAAGAATTCATATACTGGATTAGTAGGCTTTGGTTCGATGGGCTGAATTAGTTCAGCCGCTTTTAGTCTCTCAAAGAGTTGAGTTTGACTTTCAGCTAATGGAGTAATAACTCGGGAGTTTTTTTTCTCTAAATTTAGACGGGGAGGATTATAATTGTTTTGAAGGTTAGGGGGTGGTTCTTGGTTATTTGATTGGACATAAAAAATAGGATGCAGATTTTGTGAAGCTGAGGGGTAATTTTTTAATGGTGAGGTTTTCCTGGGACTAGATCTGAAGGATTTCTTTGATTTCATGCCCGGGCTAAAGGATAAAGAAGACATCTCTTATTTTTTCTTCCTTGGAAATCCTGTAGACTCTGGCTGTGTAGAGACCCTGGCAATTTTTCCAGTTCTAAGACCTTCTTCGACTATCTCACCGATTTTGACTAAATCAATGAACTTCGCATGGACCACTGATATCATCTTTTCATAAAATTCTGGTTCTTGAACATGCATAAATATGACGATAATTTCTTCTTCGGTCATAGGAGGATATTGCCTCCTTTCTCCACTAGTAAGCATATTCACAAAAGTGCTCATTGGATTCTTACTTGATACGATTTAATGAATACCTGTCTAGGACAATCTCCATGTTGTAGGCAAGTCTTCCAGCAAAATCTTTGGCTAGAGTACTCCATCCAGACTATTTTTTCAGATCTTGCGAAGTAAGCCATTCTAGCGCTTCGCTGCTTAGACTCCGACTGAAGAGTCTCATTTGTAGTGCTTTATTTTTACCTTCTCCCACCATTTGGTCACAATAACTCCTCAAATGGACTGTGGGATTTCCAATGCCATTAAATAATTCAAACTTTGGGATTTTGAATCCTTCTGGCAGACTCAAATTTGGATAAATGCAAAAATTATCATAACTACATTTTTTCTTTATCGAGAGAACTCCATGATTCCTTGATCTTGGCGATATCTTCTTTCATTAGCATCATATCCTTATCGTGCCTATCTTCCACGGCTCTTAATCCCTTTTCTTTCCCTCGTAATGGTCAGGGTTGAATTTATCTGGGAAGGTAGGATAGGTTTCGAGTGTAATGGCATAAAAAATAACGGCTGGTATAGTTTGGATAGGTAGTGGGTGCTGGACATTCGGAGTGGCATTTTGGTATGTGGGGGTAAAATTTTATGGGTTGCTGACATTTGGAATGACAGTGGGAGGGACATTCTGAGAGTTGAAGGTATTTGGGGTAGTATTCTGGCAGTTAGAAGGGAGATTATGTGGATTGTAGGCATCTGGATTGTTGTTTTGGCTAGTATGCTCAGTATGTGGCCATGAACTTGGTATGATGAGACAAATTGAGGCGGGTTGATGGAGATGGGATCTGTGGAAGGTCGTTGGATAGAAGCATATGGCATATTGTTTGGATGGTTTTCGACGTTGGGAGAGTTATGAGGGGGAAAATAGAGCGGAGGCCTCATTTCACTAGGAATCCTGGTGAATTCTCTGTTCTGTTGTATTTCTTTCCTCATCTCAGCCATTTGTTGTAGTATTTGCACCATCAGTGCACTTTGATCCATTATGATTGGGTCTTCTATGGCTATATTTGTCAACCTAGTCTCCTCAGTATTGTCAGTCATTTTCCTTCTCTTTTTTATCAAGCTACGGTCAAAGGAGGATTCTACTTGCAAAGTAAGCTAGTTTTTCAACACAGGCCAGTTTCTTAACTCCTACCTGATAAGAGAAAAATAACTCAAAAGGTAACTATGTTAGATTTTGTTTACGATAAATAATGCAAGATATTCGACAGAAGGTAAACAAACAAATATTTCTTTACTTAAAGGTAAATTAATCCACAGGTGGATTTTGATAGGAATGACTCGAATGGATAGGAATTGGTCCATTGATTTTTAGAGTAAGTGATTTGATAGAAAGGTTGACTCTTATCGAATCAACTCTTCTTGTGCTTGACAGTTGTTGATGTCAAAAGGCGAGACTTTCCAGTTTCCTCGCCAGAATGAAATCTTTCAAAGATGGGGAATTGGCCTTGAAAGGCTACGTAGTTCGGATAAGGTGAATTAACTTTCCGAAGAGATAGGAACAAGATTCTAGAGGGCTTTTGAGAAGGTTTGAATTTTTTTGAGAAACTTAAAAAAAACTCGAAGAATTCATTCGGCCGAACTTTGTATTATGGACTTATATTTCTGCTTATGGGCTCTAAAATATTTTAGTAGGAGTAGATCGATTCAACTTCAATTGAAGCAACACACAATCACACAAAAGCAGTTATATAAGCAATTTATAGCGCATCCTATACAGGTATGTGACCTTTTTATGCCAAAGGTAAGCCTAACGAATTGAAGGATGTATGTCATCTGTAAGACGTTCCATTGCCCTAAAAAGATATTATATATACAAACTGATTAAATCGAATCGGAATACAAAGTAGGGGAATGGATGTACAATAAATGTTAATCCCACGGGGTACAATCCTAGACTAAATCATCGTGGAAGGTCCTTTATTCTCAAACTTCTTAGACTTCTTGAAATTTCAAACGTCTTTCGAATGGAGAACTTCAAAAGACTATCTAAATACTTCTCAACCCCGAGGGACAATAGTCCATACAATTCGACATTACATCCTTCAATTAAACACGTAAGGGATGATTGTCCTTTCAGGTCGTGGGCCCTTTCGAACGCAATGTGGTCTTCTAATGGAATTAATATCCCTTGGATATTAAGACATCTTAGGCCAATGCCTATTCATGGGATTTGGTTTCGCTCTATCTTAGGTTGACTAGAGTTGGTTTATTTCAAAATGATCGGAAACTCCGGCGGACAACCGCGGGTTAAAATAATAAGTGACCGTTAACAAATCACGGGTCAACTACTTCACTCGTCTGTTTTGAGAAAGTGTTTTTAGTGAAGAACGATTACAAATACTTGCATAATCGACCTTTATTCCTAATGCAAACTAATGCTTTGCCAAGGGAGGCGGGATATGCCATGTAAATGCAATAGTTTATAATTTGCGGAAATTAAACAAGTAAGTAAATAAAATAATAAATTAATTATTACAAAACTGAATATTTAGTCAAAAAAGAGTTAGTTAAAATCATTTTGATTAGAACCTAGTTAAATCCCCAGAACAGCCGCCATTTCTGTTTTAGGGAAAAATGGTTAGGACTTTAAAAAATTATTTCGAAAACTTAGTGAAAAATTCTCAAAATGAATTTTAGAAAAAGCAAGAGTCACCACTTAATTAATTAAAAGAAAATTAAGAAAACCTTAAAAAAATCTTTAAAGACTTAAAACAGTAAAAGACTTCAAAAATTAAGAGATTTTGGGTAAGAGGTTCATATTAATATTTCGAGAAGGATTTTAAGGCACTCGAAATATCCGCTAACTCGCGGTTATCTAACAATTTAAAACAACTCTTATTTTGACTAACTTTGAAAATTTATTTATTATTAATTAATTCTTAGAAAAAGAAAGTGATTATTTTGAAGGAGAGAATTTTTACGAAAACTGATTTCTGTTTCACTGACTTATGAAAAAATGGCATTAACTGTGAGTTTTTCAAGAGAAGTTATAAAATAAATGAGCTAAGGTAAAATTACGTGAATAATGAAGTAGTTTGAAAATAAAGCAACTCTTTAGGGGAATTAACTAGATTGATTAAATAAAAGTTAGAATTATTTACAAACAATTAACATAAATGAATTACAAGTAAATAATAGAAAGAGTTAAGATTTGGGCCCCTTTTTGGCCCACTTGAAAGCTGTCCAGATTTGGACTTAAATTTCATGGACTTTGATCCATTTATTTACTGGTATATCAGTTGTATACCACAACTTTTCTCTTCCCATTTTTCTGGTATACACACTATATATCAGTGTATAATCATATATATTTGCTTCCTGCTTTCATTCTTCATTGTATACTTTCTGTTTTCCCTATCCTTTCCTAATATATCACATGTATCCCCTGTATGTTGTGTTGTATACCAACTCTTTTTGTCTTAGTTTGAGGCTTGACTCGAGAGGAATGGGCTCCAGCCCAACGAGAATGCAAAGGAGGATCTGGAGTCCGTAGTGGACTTGTGAAGGCATCACATGCAAGAAATAAAATGGTAAGGATTAGTATCCCTCCATGGTAGCATTGCCATTTGAACACAAGACCAATAATAGAGGAAAACTCGATTAATTAAGAGTGTAGCAAATTAAGCTTGCTGCCACAACCTAAGTTAAAAAGTTAACTGGACAACTCAAAGACAAACAAGTAAAGGTTGTATATAGCAAACTGGAAGGAATATGAACTTCAACAAAACATATACACAGTACAAATAGGATCCAACTAACTATGAGTATTTGAGAATACCCAGTATGGCAAGCTGAAAATTCTCAAGACACACACTAAGCCATAAAAAATTCAAGTCTTTATTTATTTTAATTCATAAAATAATAATTCACTGGCTCTTAACCAAATAGTATCCAAGGTTTTAAGATATTGATCAACCAGTCAAAGAACAAGAATTTCATACTTTAAGAATAATCTGAACACAATAGATAATTGAGCTATCTCAATCTTTATTAAAGTCAGCTCATAACTTCATCCTATTTTTTCAAACAAAAAAAAACAAAAAGAGAGAGGGGCTGCTAAAAATTCAAACTAGAAAAAAGATTTTTCTGTAGAACTTAAAAAAAAAAATCAATTGCACTTCTGATTTCAAAACAACAAGCAGATTTTGTGATAACATATACTCGACTGCAGCCATTAAGAAACTCTCACAAACTGATTAAGAATAGCAGCCAAGCCATAGATTTTTACAAAGTATTTAATGGACAAAAACAACAAGGTCACATAAAGAAATGCTTATAACAGCTTATTTGAGATTAAAATCATAGACACATCATTTGTTTCGCAGATAAAATAATTATCTAAGACTGAAAATCATTTTTTTGTGAAGAAGATGTTGAACACAAGAAACAGAGAAAATGTTCATGCGTTGAACCACTTAAAAAAACTGGAAAGAAAGGCAAGATACAGGAAAATAAATCACTGAAAGTATACATTTAGCCTTTGTTTTGCAGAGAGAAGCAGAAACCAACCAAGAAAACGAGCAAAGTCTTAATTTGGTATTCTGAACATAAATAAAAGCAAACCGAGCAAAATAGAAAGCTCGAATATGAATAAAGAAAATTGAGTAAAAACAGAAACGAGACCTAGGCTAAGCATGGTTAGAAACGAGATTAACTCTTTGTCAATCAAAACAATACACAAGGAAAGCTTCATCTTCATAACTTAGAAAATTGAACCACTCAGACATCAACATAAACAAATAATACCAACCAATCATTCACGAAATTCATAATAAGAGTAAAATCTCACACCATAATACTCAAACGTGAAAGAAAGGATGCGAAAGACGAAACCTTTACTTGTTTTGGAGCAGCGTCCTGGGAACGACGAGTGAGTTCTTGGGATTGAGTCAACTTTTTGATGAACTATCATGGGAGGCTTCTTGATTTTCCAAACGATGACAAGAAAAGACAATGAAATACTCTAGAAATTTAGTAAACCAGCGTGCTTTTGCTTTTTTTCAATTCAATTTTTCAGGTTTCCCCAAAAGCCAGAGAAAGACTCTCCAATGCCTTGCTACCCAAAAAATCCTCCCTAATCAGTGAGAATAAGGGGGTTTATATAGGAGAGCTGAGAGATGGAATTGGGGGGGGGGGGAACATTGGGGATTTTTGGATACGGGGCTTAGGAAATTTTGAAATTCAAATCCAAATTCTCCAAGATGATAACACGTATGTACCTTTGGTACCAAAATCGATCAAGAACCAATCATTTTTGAGTGGTTTACGCCGGATTTCACGATGAGGAATGTTAGAGATACCAACTGTCAATTTCTAGGTTCTTCTAGAACCTGGACATCGCACACTCTTGTACAAACAAACAGCAACATGGAATTTTAACGGAGTGGTGACGTTGACTCAACGATTAGAGACGATTTGGGTTTCATTTTGGGTGAGCTATTGACGTTCTTTGTGAGTTGTTCATCTGGGTGTGTTCGTTGTTTTGAAAGAGAAGAGAAAAGTTGAGGGGTCATTTTTTTGTCTGTTAATGATACAAAGAAGAAGAAAAAGAAGTATAAGGGGTTCATTTGGTGTTGCTGGACGGGTCGGAAGGTTATTGGGCTGAGGGAAATTGAGTTTTGGACCATTGAGTTGGCTGAAAATTTGAGGCTAGGAGAGGGTTTAAAGGATGGATGCATTTGCAAAATGTGGCCATATTTTGTGTAAGGAGTGACCAAATTAAAGTAATTTAGCAAAATTCGGCCAAAATTGAAATAGATAAATTTATTAAAATTAATTATTTGAGCTTTTCCCAATTAAAAATAAAGTAAAATAATCATTTATTCATAGTAAAATTAATTTATTTTAGAATTAAAAGACTAATCATTTGATTAATCTCCAATTTTAAATTAAATTCGAGAAAAACAAAATATTCTCAGTTTAAATAGGGTTTTTGCTTGAAAAATAATTTCAAAAGTTATTTTCTTAAGTAAAATTTATATAATTTTATATAATTAAATACAAAATATATATTTAACTTAAAAATGACAAAATTATCCTGAAAATTGATTTTGAAAAAATATTTTAATTTTATAAGAACAATTATTTTGAATTTTTTTAAAATTGAAAAAGCTCAAAATTAATTTGCAATGTGGAGGGCAAAAATTAGGTGTCAACACCATAGAATGGGAATACATGAGGTAGATCCTAGTATGTCTTGATTTCCCTGCGGTGTTTATAGGATGGATTATGCATTGTCTCACCTCAGTGGCATACTCAATCCTGATTAATGGGAAGCTATCGAAGCCATTTCCAGCAAAGAGAGGGATCAAGCAAGGTGATCCTATATCACCTTACATGTTCGTCCTAGCCATGGAATATCTATGTATACTTTTGAAATAGCTCAACTAGGACAAGTTATTTCAATATCATCCAAGGTGTGGAAAATTACAGATAGTCCAGCTTGGATTTGCAGATGACCTACTTTTGTTTAGTAGGGGAGATTTAAACTTAGTAATGTCATTGTTTGCTCAGTTTCAGAAATTCTCATGTGCCTCTGGTTTGCACACCAACCTGCAGAAATCGTCCATCTATTTTGGAGAGGTAAAAAGTGAAGTGCAGAATCAGATCCTAGCTCTATTGGGCATGGTGAAAGGAGAATTTCCTTTTAGGTACTCAGAAGTTCCTCTAAGTACCGAAAGACTAGCTCTAGTCCAGTGGCAACTTCTATTAGATAAAATGCTAGGCAGGGTGACTTCTTGGGCAGCTAAGTTATTCTCATACTGTAATGACCCTTCTGGTCAATTATGCATTTTTGCCTTCTTTATACTGTTAGAGCTTGCATATAGAGGCCCCAAGTTATTTATGGCTTGCTGAGATTGGTAGTTTGGTGCTGGGCTATTTGTTTGGTCTTTATGGCCGTTTTCCCGTTTTAGAGCTTCAACTTTGGAAATCGTTGACTCTAATCAACATTCTTGGCTATCATGCTCGGAATTAAATTTTGACAGTTCCATTAGTTCCAGAGCATGTACTTTGGTCTAGTTGGACCTTTGGTCAGGATTAAAGAGCTTTTCAGCTTAGAATTCTCTCTCGTTGTGTTTTCAAGCCAGTTGGGCTTGTTTGATTGACTTTGGTCAACATTCGGAGAAGACAGACTCAGATGAAAATTCTGTCAACACTGTTAGCTTTGGAATGTTGAATTTAGGCTAAAGGGACCATTGGTTTGCGTCCCGAGGCTTTTGTACTTGATTTCAGCCCTTAGGTTTTGTTTTGCGAATAATTGACCTAAAGGTTGATTTTGGGTACGGGGTCTACTTTTCACTAAATTGACCTCCAATGAGATTTTCATCAATTCTGTTGGATCTGGAATGCCATTTCTAGTTGAATAACTCAGGTCATTTATGTTCGCAGGACCTCGAATGCAATCCCGAGGGTCTGTCAAAGAAATTTCTCAAGCTGGCATGGTTGTTGGCAGCTGATTGTTGTCATGGAACCAGCCATGCCATTGCCCATGCATGGGCATTGCTGCGTACGCACAACAGTGCCAGCTGCCCCCTCCCTTGTTGGCCATCGCCTAGGCAGCGCCTAGCCGCGTGAGCATTGGCCGCGTGCGCAGTGGCTGGCTGCGTGCGCTCTGGCCTAGATGCCGCCTGGCCTACGGGTGCACGTGCGTCCAGCCACGTATACGATGGTTGCATGCACAATACATGGCCGCATGCGCATGGCATCGGCTGGTAGCACTTTAAATTCCCTTCTTCTCTATTTTATTTCTAAACTTCCCCCACTCGATTTTCTGCCATTTCTTTGAGCTCCAAAGCTCCCATTTATGGTGTGGGCTTTTCCAAAGCGTTGGGGTGGATAAATTCTTGTTCGTGATCATTCCCTCATTGTAAATTGGTAAGTTCTCTTCTTTAATTTTCCTTTCTATTCTAGTTTGATTCTTGAAGGTTGGGGGCTGTTTTGAACCTCCTTTCTCCGATCGTTTTCTGCTTATTTTTGGAGCATGTTCTCCCAGGAATGCAAGGAACACCATGGTGTTTTTCATTTTTGGCTTTGGATTGTGAGGTCCATGGGCCCACTTGTAACCCAGATTTCGACTCGGCTATAATTATATCCATATGGGTATTGTTGGTTTCATTTTGACGTGTAGAACTTTGTTTTGATAGTTAGTTCATGATTTGGGCTTTCTCTGAGTAGTTTGAGCTTGGACGATGCCGTTCCCGTAGCTAGTCATTGGATGACAGGTAGGTTATGACTTTCTCTACCTAGACTCTACGTATATAGGCTATAACTACATTAATTAGCATCCTTGGGTTGGTTTTCTAGGTTGGTATAATGATCGGGTTTGTCATTATGGGTAAACCTTTCGTGCCAAATTTAGAGTTAGAAAACTTTTGGGTTTGGGAGATGGAAATTCCAGGCTAGGCTAGTCTCGGCTAATTTTAGAGCGAGATCTGGTCTAGGGAAATTCGAGTGAGAATTGGGTAATCTATCCTATAGTGAGCTAGATTTTCCGTTATCTAAGACATAGAGGAGTCCGGGGGACTTTTCAGAAGTGAATTTGGGTAAGTAGAACTCCCGGAATCGAGGTTGACGTGAAGGGGTTATTTTGAAATATCGCAAAATTAAGGTGTGTTGTAAAATGGGCACTTTTCAAGAATTTTCTGAGTTTCTGAATATGAAGAGCGTTGTTACTGCGCCATAGCAGTAACCGCTATAGCGGTAAAAGATCTGCTATAGCGGAAGTCAATGTTGATCAGCACCGCTATAGTAGACGGTTCTGCTATGGCAGTACCACTATAGCGAAGCGTGGACCGCCATAGCGAGCGAGATGGGATTTAATGCAGAAAAGTTCCCCAAAACATTCAATTTTCATCAAGAATATTTTGGGAGAAGGGCTAGGCGATTTTGGGCAAACTTACTCCATTTTCTGCCATTTTTCATCCTAAAGGTAAGAATTCTACTCCTCTAACTCCATACTACCTTTTCTACGGGGTAGAATTTCTAGTCTTGGACTTGGGAAAAGGTTGTGGTTAACCTAGGAATGAAAGAATCCGGGGAAAAAAGGGATTCTAGGGAATGCTAGTTCTTGGGTCTTGATTTTATTGTTAGATTATGATCGCTTAGCCATAATTCCCTAAAAATATCTGTAAAAATGATGAACTTAGGTGAATTAATGGTGAGAAAACCCGGGAGAGGGGTGGAATGATCATAGTTTTGCCTGAGGAATGGGGATTTCATACAATCCAGGTATTTTAGGCCAGTTAACTGATTTTGGCTATTGTATATTTGTTTCTAGACCAAGAACAAGCAAGGGATCCAGAAAAAGGGAAGGCCGCAGTTCAATAGAGCTTTGAGTAATTCGAGGTAGGTGATGGTTGTTGTGTTTCCAATATGCATTATGTGTTTATGTACTAATGCCTGGTATTGTATGAGTTGCATGTCTACGTAATGGTTTTGAATGTCTAATGGCCCGGTTATCAGTCTTGTGAAATGAACTAGTTGTTGTTGCTTGTTGGGTTACAAGTGCGTTATGTGTTCATTGTTTTTGACTGTTGGATTTTTGTATGACATTCGGTTGGCTCGGGTACCATGCTTGGTATAGGTTACTATGTGGTTGGCTCGGGTACCACGCCTAGCATGGGAATTATAAATAGTTGGCTTGGGTACCATGCCTGGTACGGGTTCGTTTATTGAATTATTGCATTCTTTGATGGTTCCATGAGTGGACCGGGTTGTATGTTCAAAGTGTGATTTTTGTATATGGTCTTAGTGTAGGCCAGGATTGCATGCTAGAATATGGTTAGTGTTATAAGGATCCTTGGTGGTCCGGGTTATAACAAAAAGGGGGTTTGATTATTGTTTTAGGGTGGTAATTTGCCGATTAAATGAATTCGTATGGTTGATTTGGTTAAGAAAAAGATCTGTATTAGTTATGTTGTGAATTGGTTACATGTTCCCTGTGCTTTACTTAGCTTTAGTTACTGTTCATATTCTGCTTATTTGGAACTGGCTGATGATCCTACCAATACACGGTATTGTGTATTGATTCTGCACTTGCATTTCTTTTTGTGAGTACAGGTAATCTTCTGGCGGCTGACGCGCGACCTCACTTGTTGTCCCAGCATTTCTAGACATCAAGGTGAGCTGCTTCGATCGAGCTACCTTGGTTTCTTTCTTTTAGTTATAGCCCACTTATTTCTGGCTTAGACTCTTGTTTATTTAAGGTTACATCCCCTCATTCTAGACATTGGTAGATTGTTTTGGTATGATGACTTTCAGGTTCTAGGGAGAAATTTCTGCAGGCTTTTATTTATATTAGTATTTTGAGACTTGAATGCTAGTTTACCTTATGCACTGATTTTAAGCTGTTAGATTACACTAGCATTGGGTTATGTTGGTTCGCTCATCCGGGGTTTGGGTGAGTGCCACTCACAGCGGGGTTGGATCGTGAAAAATATGGTATCAGATCCCTAGGTTAGAGTCTTGCGGAATGGTACGGAGACGTCTGTACTTTTCTTCGAGATGCTATAGAACTTTAGAAACTATCTCTTCTTCCTTCCTTCGTGCTATAACTTGATTCCAATTGGTATTTGGTGATAGAAATTGGTATCTAATTCTTTCACTCTTGTACCCACAGATGGTTAATACGAGGAACAATGGAGCAAGACCAGTGGTCTCAGCAGCGGGCCCGACTGTCAGAGGTAGAGGAAGAGGCAGGGGCAGGGGCCGAGGTAGAGCAACACCCTCCAGGGGTGGAGCTAAGGCAGCTGTAGGAACACATGAGGCGACCCCTCCCCCAACCCAGGATCACGATGAAGAGGAAGTCGAGATTGTTATCGAGGAGGGTGTGGAGTAGGCGAAGGCGGCACCGGCTGGAGGTGCAGGCCTTCCCCCCTATCACACCCGAAGCATTTCAGCAGGCGTGGAGCTTTATGAGTGGACTGGTTGGTGCAGGAGCCACCCCCATGGGTATTGCAGATCTGGCTCTGGGCTCTCAACCAGCGGTTACTACAGCTCCTAGAATGGATGCAGTGTCGAGCATAGATGACTTCTTTAGACCAATGCTAGGTACGGTTATGACAGGAAATGAGCACGAGATGCTGACCAAGTTCCTCAAGCTGAAACTTTCTACGTTTTAGGGTACATAGAAGGAAGATACTTATGAGTTCATATTAGACTGTTATGAGAGGCTGCACAAGCTGGGCATTGTACAACAGCATGGGGTGGATTTTG
Source organism: Jaltomata sinuosa (assembly GCA_003996215.1). Taxonomy (NCBI): domain Eukaryota; kingdom Viridiplantae; phylum Streptophyta; class Magnoliopsida; order Solanales; family Solanaceae; genus Jaltomata; species Jaltomata sinuosa. The sequence continues at coordinate 125,972 of QJPP01004263.1, forward strand.
TCACTTTTCAGCTACAGGGTGATACTAAGCAATGGTGGAGGTCTCATGTGGAATGTCAGCCATCGACCTTGCCTCTACTAGCTTGGGATCAGTTTCATGCTCTTTTCCTAGAGATGTATGTACCTCGTACTTTTAGAGATCACAAGAAGGATGAGGTCCTAGCTCTAGAATAGGGTGGCATGTCAGTCTCTGATTACGAGGCCAAGTTTCATGCCTTGTTTTGTTTTGCTACTCAACTGTGGGGTTCTGAGGAGGAGAGGATTTAATTATTTGTGAAGGGCTTGAATACTGAATTGCAGGTGTTATCTGTGCACATGACTTCAGCGGGAAAGAGCTTCAATGAGGTCACGGACTATGTCAAGAAGTTAGAAGGGGTTAATCAGTTTGGGAAAGCTAAAGTGTTAGCCAAGAAGTCCCGAAATGATGGAAATTTCAGTGGTTCGTACTCACGGGGCTACAATCAGCATGTGTACTCGGCCCATCCTATTTAGTCAGCTCTGTCAGCTACTACAGGTGGTCATTCGGGAGCTAATCAGCAGTTGTCAGCTCCTAAAGGCCGGGAGCTTCTTACACATCTACTAACAGGCCTACACTTGATCGTGGTTGCTTCTATTATGGTGATCTAGGCCACTTTAAGAGGGAGTGCCCTCACAGACAGACTGGTAATCAGGCTCAGCAGCAGTCTAAGGCTGTGGTCCCAACAAGTAGAGGTGGTCATACTAAAGTTCATCCACAGGGTGGGTGAGGTAACTTTCAGGGAGGTCATGGAGACCGAGGTAACGGCAGCGCGGGCAGGGGAGCAGCACAGCCATCCAGGGAAGTTTCTCGGATTGATAATCAGGCTCAGTGTTATGCTTTTCCAGGAAAGTCAGAGGCAGAGGCGTCAGACGCGGTGATCAGAAGTACAATTCTTGTCTGTGATAGAATGGCTTCCGTACTTTTTGACCCAGGTTCTACATACTCTTATGTTTCTGTGAAATTTGTTGTGTGTCTGGACTTGATTTGTGATATCCTTGATTCCCCTATCTATGTTTCCACCCCGGTCAGAGAGTCTTTGATTGTGACTCATGTTTATCGTACTTGTTATGTAATATTTGTGGGGTTGTAAACTTGGGTAGACTTGGTAATTCTGTATATAGTAGACTTTGATGTTATTTTGGGCATGACCTGGTTGTCTCCTTATTATGCTATGTTAAATTGTAACACCAAGATCATGGCTCTAGAAATTCTAGGTAAGGATAGACTAGAATGGAAAGGTGTGTATAGGCCTAAGCATGCTAAGATCATATCATTTGTTAGGGATAGAAAACTGGTGGGAAGAGGATGTTGGTCCTTCTTGGCTCATCTCTGGGATAATAGTGTGGAGTCCCCATCTATCGAGTTAGTTCTGGTTGTGTCAGAGTTTCAGAAGGTGTTTTTGGTGGATTTGCCTGGTATGCCTCCAGATAGGGATATTGATTTTTGTATTGACTTGGAGCCGGGCACTCGCCCAATTTCCATTCCTCCCTATCGCATGGCTCCGACAGAGTTTAGGAAACTTAAAACTCAGCTTCAAAAACTCCTAGACAAGGGTTTTATCCATTCCAGTGCTTCGCCTTGGGGTGCTCAGTACTGTTTGTGAAAAATAAGAATGGTAGTATGCGGATGTGCATAGACTACCGACAGTTGAATAAGGTTACCATCCGGAATAAGTACCCTTTACCCCGTATAGGTGATCTTTTTGACGAGTTACAAGGTGCATCAGTATTTTCAAAAATTGACTTAAGGTCAGGGTATCATCAGTTAAAGATTAGGCCCGAGGATATTCATAAGACTGCTTTTCAGATTCGGTATGGGCATTACAAGTTTCTAGTGATGTCATTTGGGTTGACAAATGCACCAGCAACCTTCATGATTTTGATGAATGGGGTGTTTAAGTGGTATTTGGATTCGTTCATCATCGTGTTATAGATGATATTTTGATCTACTCTAAGAGTAGGGAAGAGCATGGTGAACATCTTCGCATTGTGTTGGGTATTTTAAAGCACCAGAAACTGTATGCGAAATTCTCTAAGTGTGAGTTTTGGTTGACTTCAGTCGCTTTCCTTGGGCATGTGGTGTCAGAAAAGAGGGTGATGGTAGATCCCTCGAAGATTGAGGCAGTTAAGAACTGGACCTGGCCTAGCTCTGTGACTGAGGTAAGGAGTTTTTTGGGGCTTGCAGGATACTACCGCAGGTTTGTCAAGGATTTTGCGTCCATTGCTACTCACTTGACAAGGTTGACTTAGAAAGATGTACCATTTGTGTAGTCTAAAAAGTGTAAAGAGAGCTTCCAAAAGCTCAAGACACTTCTTACCACGGCTCCCATTCTTTTATTGCCGGTTGAAGATAAAGATTTCATTGTATATTGTGATGCTTCACATTCGGGTTTGGGTGCTGTGTTGATGCAGGACATGAATGTCATAGCATATGCCTCCAGATAGTTGAAGCAGCACGAGAAACATTATCCTACACACGACTTGGAGTTAGCAGCGGTGGTGTTTGCACTCAAGATTTGGAGGCACTATCTCTATGGTGTCAAATGTGAAGTGTTCACGGATCATTACAGTCTGCAGCATATTTTCACTCAAAAGGACTTGAATCTGAGATAGAGGAGGTGGATGGAATTGTTGAAGGATTATGATGTGACCATCCAGTACCATCCGGGTAAGGCTAATGTGGTGGTAGACGTATTGAGCCGGAAGACCATCAGCATGGGCAGTTTTGACTTGTTTGGGTGTATCCAAGCGACCACAGGCAAGGAAGATTCAGGCCCTAGAATCTAGGTTCAAGCACTTGGGTATCTCAGAAAAGGGTGGAGTGTTGGACAGTATGGAGGTCAAATCCACATTCATAGATGAGATAAAGGCCAAGCAGTTTCAGGATTCACAGTTAAGCAAGCTTCGGAGCAAGGTAATATCCGAAGAGTCCAGGGATGCCACGTTTGACTCTAGAAGAGTGTGAATTTCAGAGAGAGGATCTAGGTCCCTTGAGTTGATGATATAATTCAGAAGATATTGACAGAGGCTCATAGTTCGCGATACTTCATTCATCCAGGTGTAACAAGATGTACAGGAATTTGAGGCAATTGTATTGGTGGCCTGGGATGAAAAGGGACATATCTGATTTTGAGTCCAAATATCAAAACTGTCAACAGGTCAAATATGAGCACCAAAAGGCTGCAGGACTACTTTAGAGGATGCCTATTCCTGGGTGGAAGTGGTTCCATGGATTTTGTGGTGGGTCTTCCCAAGACCTTGGGAAAGTATGACTCTATATGGGTTATTATGGACAGGCTGACCAAGTCAGCTCAGTTCATTCTAGTTAGGGTGGACTATAATTCACAGCAGTTGGCTAAGATCTATGTTAAGGAGATCGTGAGACTGCACGGGGTACCACTGTCCATCATTTCAGACATGGGCATACAGTTTACCTCTAAATTCTGGGGTAAGTTACATGAGGAGTTAGGCACTCAACTCAATTTCAGCACAACTTTCTATCCTCAGACTAATGGTCAGTCGAAGAGAACAATCCAACTGTTAGAGGACATGCTAAGAGCATGTGTGATTGACTTTGGAGGTCATTGGGACCAGTTTCTGCCATTGTGTGAGTTCTCGTACAATAATAGCTACCACTCCAGTATCGACATGGCACCAATCAAGGCACTTTATGGGAGGAGTTGTAGATCACCTATAGGGTGGTTTGAGGCAGGTGATGTGAATCCTCTGGGTGTAGACTTGGTAAAAAAAGCACATGAAAAGGTGAGGGGCATTCAGACCAAGTTGCTAGCAGCCCAGAACAGGCATAAGGAATACGCAGATCGCAAGGTAAGAGACATGGACTTTCAGGTTGGTGAACATGTATTATTGAAAGTGTCACCAATGAAAGGGGTTATGCATTTTGGTAAGAAGGGAAAGCTCAGCTCTCGGTTTATCGGCCGTTTGAAGTTCTCAAAATAGTAGGGCCAGTGGCTTACAGGTTAGCACTGCCTCCCAGTTTATCCGGTGTCCATCCAGTTTTCTATGTATCCATGTTGAAGCGGTACCATAGGGATGAAGATTACATTATCAAGTGGAATGAAGTATTACTAGATAAGGACCTTCGCTATAAAAAAGAACTGGTGGTGATTCTTGATCAGAATGTCTGAAAAATAAAGGACAAAGGTGATCAGTATGGTAAAAGTTCAGTAGAAGCATCGTCCTATCCAGGAAGCCACTTAGGAAACCTAGAAGGACATGCGGGACAAGTACTCTCACCTGTTTGAGGATTCAGGTACTACACTTTCACTCTTTTATTCTCCGTATTTTTGGGTTTGATCATTCAGGGATGAAAGATGGGTAAATTGGTATCTGTTGTAACGACCAGGTTTGTCATTATAGGTAAACCTTTCATGCTAAATTTAGAGTTAGAAAACTTTCAGGGTTGGGAGTTGTAAATTCTAGGCTAAGCTAGTCTCGACCAGTTTTGGAGCAAGGTTTGGTATAGGGCAATTTGGGTGAGCATTGAGTAATGTGTTTAGTAGTGAGCTAGATTTTCCGTTATCTAAGACATAGAGGAGTCCGGGGGACTTTTCGAAAGTGAATTTGGGTAAGTAAAACTCCCAAAATTAAGGTTGACGTGGAGGGGTTATTTCAGAACATTGGAGAATTAAGGTGTGTTGTAAAATGGACACTTTTTAGGAATTTTCTGAGTTTCTACCCGCGAAGAGCACCGTCACTGCGCCATAGTAGTGACCACTATAGCAGTAAAATACCTGCTATAGCAAAAGTCAATGTTAGTCAACACCACTATAGCAGACGGTTTTGCTACGCCGGTACTGCTATAGTGGAGCATGGAATGCCATAGGGGGCGAGATGGGATTTAATGCAGAAAAGTTTCCCAAAATATTCAGTTTTTATCAAGAATGGTTTGGGAGAAGGGCTAGGCGATATTGGGCAAACTTACTCTGTTTTCCGCTATTTTTCATCCTAAAGGTAAGAATTCTACTCCTCTAACTCCGTACTACCATTTCTACAGGTTAGAATTGCTAGTTTTGGACTTGGGGAAAGGTTGTGGTTAACCTAGAAATGGAAGAATCCTGGGAAAAATGGGATTCTAGGGAATGCTAGTTCTTGGGTCTTGATTTTATTGTTAGATTATGATCGCTTAGCCATAATTCCCTAAAAATATCTGTAAAAATGATGAACTTAGGTGAATTAATGGTGAGAAAACCCGGGAGAGGGGTGGAATGATCATAGTTTTGCCTGAGGAATGGGGATTTCATACAATCCAGGTATTTTAGGCCAGTTAACTTATTTTGGCTATTGTATATTTGTTTCTAGACCAAGAACAAGCAAGGGATCCAAAAAAGGGAAGGCCCCAGTTCAATAGAGCTTTAAGTAATTCGAGGTAGGTGATAGTTGTTGTGTTTCCAATATGCATTATGTGTTCATGTACTACTGCCTGGTATTGTATAAGTTGCATGTCTACGTAATGATTTTGAATGTCGAATGGTCCGGTTATCAGTCTTGTGAAATGAACTAGTTGTTGTTGCTTGTTAGGTTACAAGTGTGCTATGTGTTCATTATTTTTGACTGTTGGATTTCAGTGTGACATTCGGTTGGCTCGGGTACCATGCCTGGTATAGGTTACTATGTGGTTAGCTCGGGAACCACGCCTGGTATGGGAATTATAAATGGTTGGCTCAGGTACCACGCCTGGTACGGATTCATTTATTGAATTGTTGCATTCTTTGATGGTTTAATGAGTGGACCGGGTTGTATGTTTAAAGTGTGATATCTGTATATGGCTTAGTGTAGGCCAGGATTTCATGCTAGAATATGGTTAGTGTTCTAAGGATCCTTGGTTGTCCGGGTTATATCAAAATGGTAGTTTGATTATTGTTTTAGGGTGGTAATTTGTCGATTAACTAAATTCGTATGGTTGATTTGGTTAAGAAAGAGATCTATATTAGTTATGTTGTGAATTGGTTACATGTTCCCAATGCTTTACTTAGCTTTAGTTACTGTTCATATTCTGCTTATTTGGAACTGGATGATGGTCCTACCAGTAAACGGTGTTGTGTACTAATTCTGCACTTGTATTTTTTTTTGAGAACATGCAACTTCTGACGGCTGACGCGCGACCTCACTTGTAGTCCAAGCATTTTCAGATATCAAGGGTGAGCTGCTTTGGTCAAGCTACCTTTGTTTCTTTCTTTTAATTATAGCCACTTATTTCGGGCTTAGACTCTTGTTTATTTGGGGTTGCATCCCTGCATTCTAGAAATTGGTAGATTGTTTTGGTATGATGACTTTCAGGTTCTATTGAGGAATTTCCGCAGGTTTTTATTTATAATAGTATTTTTAGACTTGAATGCTAGTTTACCTTATGCACTAGTTTTAAGATGCTAGATTATGCTAAGCGTTGGGTTATTTTGGTTTCATCATCCGAGGCTTGGCTGGGTGCCACTCACAATGGGGTTGGGTCATGACAGTTGGTACCCTTAGACCTTGTCCGCCTCTTCTATTCGTTTATTTCATGTGTTGTTTGTAGTATTTGTTATAGTGTTGTAATATTACCCTTGTGGCCCTGTGTGGCCTTTGTATATGCCTCTGGACCATAGAAGGTGGGATGTTTAGGAATGTTCGCGAGTCCCGGGTATATAGATGTTGCTTTAGGCTGGTTATCTATGTTGTAGAGCTGATTGTGCTTGTGTAGGGCCGTTAGGAACGTTTGTGAGCCGCTGGGCTAATCTATTGTTTGCGAGCATATCATTCATGAAAAGGATTTTTCTTCATGTTTTACTACTGATTTGTCTTCAGGCCTAATATAAATAGTTTTCTAAACTTTGCATGGCTCGAGGGGCCTGTTTTCAGTACAAATGTTTACAAAAAGGGAATTTGGAAATGATTTATGAAACCTCTTGGAGTAGAGGATATTATGATGATTTATCACCAATTTTCACACTGATACTAGACTCGGCGAGGACGGGTGCGAGACATGTTTTACTATGTATTTAGACCCGAATACGCTCCGGGCACCCTTTATAAGGGTTATTGAGACTTGATTACTGATTTAGACCAGGATACACTTTGGTCTGCCTTTGATGGGTTTTGAGATTACTACTACTGATTTAGACCCAGATCAAATCCGAGCATGTACTGTGAGGTTCCAATTATTAAGCTATACTTTAAGATTTGCATTAGTATATGGTCACGAACCTCCATGGACTATGTCACTCCATTACCAAAGGCTACGATCCGAGTGTGCTGGAGGAGGGGTATACGGTGGAGTTGAGGTATACTGGCCATGTCCTTCCATGGATCCTGGCTCTATTAGTCCTTTTCGGTACTGGAGAGGGTAACATACAGGTTACTATCACACTGGTTCCACCATATCATCGTCATCATCATGCATATTTCATTTGGATTCCACCCTTGTTTGTTGTTTGCTCAATGTACGCTCTGGTAGTATGGGATGTCGGAGGGTTTGTTTTCACTTGATTGTGTTTTTTATTTGTATGGGCGGTTATTGGGACTGTAGGTAGATTATATTACTCTTGTCGTATCATAGAGCTTGTTATGGCCTTCGGTTCTTGGTGGTTTAGTGGATTCTAGCCTGATGAGGCCCTGATTATTGGACTTACTTATTGATGGCCTAGTGGTTCCTATAGTGTTGAGGCATTGTTTTTGTGGCCTTATGATTATGTATGGGATAGCGGATCCTACCCTCTTTCATGGTGCTGGTTTGTGGTTTTGATTTCCTTGTGGCTTAGTTTACTCTATCCCAGGGTTTTAATTGCGGGTTTGCTATGTGATTCTCTGATTTTGATTGGGTGTTTAAGCATGATTCTGTTAGTTATATTGTTTCTAGTTTGATTATGTTTCCATGCTTCCTTCTTTCCCTTTTCTACTTGAGGTTACCGGTATATCACCATTTTCTTAACTCTCCCTTATGTATATTGTTATTGCAAGGACTCCAGGTACGTTCTTCTTTCCTTCACCTGTGTTCTGTGTTATATATATCTTCTGTGGCTAGCATAGCATGTTTGTAATTCTTGTTTACTTCTATTCGTGCTAGTTTCCATGTGCTTTCTCTATTGCTTCTGTGACCACTTCTTTGCTATCTGCTATATTACTATTTTTATATCTTATATGCACTCAGTCAGCTGATGATGCCTATTGGGTACCCGTTGCTTAGCAATTGGTGCTCATACTACACTTTTGCATCTTTTTGATTCAGATATTAGCGTGAGCCTTCATCATTGATCGGGTGGAGACTCGTGCAGCTTTGGACATTCGAGACTAGGGTGAGCGCCTGATGGCCGGGGATTGACCACATCTCATCTTTTGGCACTGTTACTCTTTGTACTTTTGGATACAGTTATATATCTTATTTTGTTACTTCTAGCACTTGTAATCTATTTTAGAAGCTCATGTACTATCGATACCAAGTCTTGGGGTTGGTGTAGTTTCCTTGTACTATACATTTCTGGTTGTTGCTTCTGCACTGTCTTTATCTTATATCTGCTTCAGCTTATTTCTGCTTATATTATGTACATTGGTTAGGTGGTAGCCCATTACTAACCATTCCGAGCTACATGAATTTGTTCACCTATTGGGGTGATGTAGGTGCTATCATGACCTGAGAAATTGGGTTGTGACCGCTTGGTATTAGAGCTCTAGATTCTCTAGTGTCGTGGTACATAATCAAGTGTCTAACTAGAGTCTCACAGATCAGTACAATGATGGTCGTATCCTATCTGCGGGAGGCTACAGGGCATTATTAAGAAAAGTTCCATCCTCTTGGCTCCTTATCGTGCATTCCTGACTTTATCAACCTCTAAACTTTATTTGTTTCATTCCTTCTCAGATGCCTAAGATGAGTGCGACATTGGATGTTGTCAAGGCTTTTGTGCCTGTTGCTTCCGTTAGCGCCAGGATTTCAGGGTGAAAGTTTATCGCATCAGCTAGGAGGTTTGGGGCCAGCCCACCTTCCGGTAGGATTTCATGCTACCCAAGCTCTTTAGGACACCGTGGCTAGGACTCCGAGTCCTCCGGTGGGTGTTTTAGTACCTCAGGATGAGGCAGTACCCGGTTCTTTGAGTGGTGCTTCAGTTAGGGTCGATCTTCCAATTCTTCAGCAGGGTTATATGTCGGTATTAGAGTATGAGGAAATATTTCACGAGATGGTTAGGCGTACTATTAGGACTGTGCATATAAAGTTTGATAGGGTTCAGAACTTTTTTAGAGGTTTGATTTCACAACTCCGTTTAACGATCGAGCACCTAGTTACAGTTGGGATGACCTTCCTTCAGGTAGTTGATCATGCTTGGGCTATTAAGGGTGTATGTCGTGAGGCATATGGAGGCAGTAGTAAGAAGCGTCACTGTCAGGACAATTTTTGAGGTTCTCAAACTTGAGGTAGGGGATTCTCCCCTAGAGCTTGGTTCTGTTACTTCTTATCTAGCAGACCAGTTTCAGTTGCTCCACAGGTTCCAGAAGGTGGCTGTACAGAGCATGTTGAGCAGAGCAGACATAGTACAGGTCAGGGTTCCCATGGTTTACATTCAGGTAATGTAGGCCATGGTGGCCGGACAGGCTCAGGGAGGCTTCTCGACCGACTTCATTCAGTGAAAATTGTTTTCAATGTGGTGAGCATGGCCACTTTGTTAGGGATTTCCCCACGATCGCGCATCCCAATCGGCATGGGTGTTACAGTTGTGGAGTGGTTGGTCACTATTTTAGAGATTGTCCTCGGTAAGAGATGGTTGATTCTTCACCATCTACTACTTAGTCCAGAGTTAGACACCGTCAATTTGATGCCCTTCTTGGTAGGCCATAGGTGGAGGTTCCTGATATCGTTGCTCCAGGTACAACTTTTGTTACTTTTGGCTAATGCTAATAATGTTCGCATTGTGATTCTACTTTTTTCGTGTATTTGCTTATATGCCTACCTATTTTCCTTGTTTAGTTGTTTTACTATTTGAGTTTGTAGTACTATTCGTGTGTTATTTAGTAGATTGATTCTTTTAGTAGTGGATGGGGTGAGTTGTTTTTGAGAGGTGGCTACCCAGAGTTATGACTCGTAGGTAGGTCATGTTAGCCTCATTTTTGGTTCTTCCCTGTGGTTGTAGAGTTGGTTTTTAAGTTATTCAATTCCTAGCGATCTTGGGTGGTTGTTTCCTAGGCCGTTCTCCAGCGTTTTCTAGTAGTCCTGCTATTGGTTTGGTGTGATATCGGTGGTTATGTGCCAGATATTGAGGTTTTGCCTTAAAAAGAATGGTGTTGTTATGCCAGTAGGCATTGGATGGTTTTTTCTCTTCTCGGGTAATTAGAATCTACCTTCTCTAATTGTTTGGTTTAGGAAGTAGGCATGTGAATGGGTTGCCCCCATAGTTTTTTTTCTGTTTCTAGTCTGGTTGGGTTATTTTTATTATTTTCCCTATTTTTAGTTGGGACGAGTTATGATCGTAACATTCTGGTAGAGATTTGACTATAACAGCATGGCTGAGTTTTGATTGTGGCATTGCGATTGAGTGTTGCTCGTAGTATTATGTGGTTGAGTTAGGCATTTGGCCTATCCATTTTCCTGCCTTATCAAGTGCTGCTAGTGGAGTTGTGGGAGCTAAGGGAACAGCTCCAGGGTCTTTTGAGAAAGAGTTTGTCACATTTAGTGTATCCTTAAAAGGAGTTTCATCTGGTTTGTAAAAGAGGGTGACGACTCCTTACTTATATGCTTGGATTTTGGGTAGTTGACTGAGATGACTCCTGTGTGTATGAGTTACTGGTAGCTGATTGAGGTAAAGACTGAGGGTTTGCTTGGGTTAGTGTGTGGTGACATTATTCGACCGACTAAAGATTTTAGTGGCTTTTTCTTTGATGGATTCGAGGTTAGATTTCCTTCTAGTGAGAGGCCGGGGTAGTGGCCTCTTCTGGTACTACCTTCAGGAGCTTGTTGCATCGAATGTGGTTTCATCGTCATGCTCTTTGGAGGGACCAAGTCTCAGTAGCATCTACAAATTAGGAAAATTGAATATTCAGAGCTTAGTTGGCTCCGGTTCTTATAAGTGTTCATCAACAGTGTATGGGTCTACTAAAAGGTTTGACAAAGACATTGATTAGCAATTAGAGTTGGGTTTCAGAATCATGGGATAGCAGGTTACATCGGATGGTTCGTGGGAGGTTCTCTTGGGTTTCAGCATCTTTGAATCGGAAGGCAGTGATTTCGAAAAAGCTTAGCTTCTCTATCTCAGTTCGGAGTGGTTGTTGGCCTTGGACATCCAGTCCTTGGCTAACCATTGGATTAGGCTTGACTTGCCAGATCCCAGTGGTGTTCTTGTCAGTGCAAGGTCCTTTCTACCTTTGTTAGATAGATTCAACACCGTCGGTTTGAGGATCAGCAGGTGTATGCTATATATGATCAGGTCGTGCGGGTTGAAACCAGTGGGGTACATTGGATTCTGATGATATTTTAGGATTTATGGTTGCCTTGGGTGCTTCGAGAGTTAGAGTCTTGACTTGGATGATTCTTCGAGTGGTGGTCTATTGTGTGGGACTCTAGGTTTGTTCAGACTCGGACAGTGTAAGCTAAGAATTATAGTGCGTGAATGCTTTCAGAGTTGGTGATTTATGTACTGGTACAACAGACCGAGTGGTTTTGAGCCAAAGAGGTGAGTTAAAGGGTTATGCAAATTTTCAATAGCTAGATGGAGACCTTGGGATTCAGATATCTTTTTCTTTGCCTACAGGGTGTTTGACTTGATATTTGCGGTATGGTGGACTTTTTCCTAAGGTTAGACTAGTAAGGTGATCTTAAAATTTGAATAGTGTTCGAGTGTTTGGAGCAGCAGCCGTATCTCTAAGAGATTGGAGTTTAGTGGATGGCTACCGACTTCGTGATAGGCTTACCATACTTCTTGCAGGGTCTTGGTTTTGGTTTGGGTTTTTTGGGCAGGTTTCCCTGGTTCTTTCGCTTTTAGTTGATTCAAACTTGGCAAGATTCAACGAGGTTGGTTTGGTTCGACAGTTAGGAGATTCTCCTTTGATATAGGGTGTTTATGCGTGTCTTTTTCCAACCCAGGTGTGCGAGTTTCAGTTGAGCTCTGATGGTTGTTTCAGTTGGGTTCAAGTATCGAGCTTGATCTTAGCAAAGGTATCCATTCGTTAGTTGATGGCTAGTAAGACCAGGGTGTTTCAGTTTCAAAAATGTGCTTTGAGTTAGTATTTTAGATGTCAATAGATAGTAGGCTATAGCTTGGCTTGGATAGAGTTTTGGTATAAAGGTGACCTTGTCCGAGGTTGGGTTTAGTCGGAACTACAGATCTCTGGTGGGTCAGTTGATGATTCGAGGGAAGCTCGAGTGTTTGACTTGTGTAAAGCTTCGTGATTATGGTGCAAAGGGTTCAGGTCAGTACAAAGGGTTGCGAATCTATGAGTTCACGAGTTAGAGGTTTTAGTTGGTGACTTTCTGGGTGAATTTGGTTGTGGTATCGAGGATTCGAGTTCTGTGTGTTGATCATTTTGGTCCTTCTTGGTTTCGATGTTGTGTCAGTGCATTCTAGTTGAGATTCTTAAGGTTCAGTTAGGTTGATAGGCCTTGGGAGTGTTGGAGTTAAAGGTTGAAATCTAGCTTGGCTAGTAAGGATTTAAGGCTTGTTTGCGTTTCTTGGTCTCATTTGATTAGGTGTCGTCCGGTTTTAGGAGGCTGCCCAGGTTGTCCGAGAGAGTGGTGCAGGCTTTTGTATCCGTAGTTCTTAAGTTTCTGTTGCTTCCTTCTTTCTTGACTTTCGAGGATGAAAGTCCATTTTAGTAGTGGATGATGTAATAACCCTTATTGTCATTTACGCTTTTTTGCCTTCTTTGTACTATTAGAGCTTACCTATAGCGGCCCCAAGTCATTTATAGCTTGCTAGGACCGGTAGTTTGGTGCTCGGGCCATTTGTTTGGTCTTTATGGTCGTTTTCCCATTTTAGAGCTTCAACTTTGGAAATCGTTGACTCCAGTCAACATTCTTGGCTATCGTGCTTGGAATTAAATTTGGACAGTTCTGCTAGCTCCGGAGCGTGGACTTTGGTCTAGTTGGATATTTGGTCGGGATCCGGGAGCTTTTCAGCTTGGAATTCTCTTTCGTTCTGTGTTTTCAAGCCAGTTGGGCTTGTTTGATTGACTTTGGTCAACATTCAGAGAAGATGGCCTCGGATGAAAATTTTGTCAGTGTTGTTAACTCCGGAATGTTGAGTTTAGGCTAAAGGGACTATTAGTTCGGGTCTCGAGGATTTTAGACTTGATTTCGGCCCTTAGGTTCCATTTTGGGAATAGTTGGCCTAAAGGTTGATTTTGGGTGTGGGGTCCACTTTTTAATAAATCGACCTCCGATGAGATTTTCGTCAATTCTGTTGAATCTGGAATGCCATTTCTAGTTGAATAGCTTAGGTTGTTTGTGTTCGCGGGACCCCGGATGCATTCTCGAGGGTCCATCAAAGAAATTTCTCAAGTTGGCATGGCTGTTGGCAGGTGATTGCTGTCATGGAACAAGCCATGCCATTGCCCACGCATGGGCATGGCCGCATATGCACAGTAGTGCCAGACGCCCCCTTGTTGGCCATCTCCTAGGCAGTGCCAGGTCGCGTGTGCACTGGCCGATCGCGTGTGCGCTAGCCTAGCGCCTGATCTGGATGCCGCCTGGTCTACGCGTGCACATGCATGGGGCCGCGTGCGCAGTGGCCGCGTGTGCAATGCCTGGCCACGTGCGCATGGCATCGGCTGGCAGCACTTTAAATTCGCTTCTTCTCCATTTTATTTCTAAACTTCCCCAACTCGATTTTCTACCATTTCTTTGAGCTCCAAAGCTCCCATTTCTGGTGTGGGCTTTTCCAAAGTGCTTATTTGGTTTACGAGCTGTTGAATGCGTTGTTCCACCAGCTCCGCCAAAGCGTTGGGGTGGTTAAATTCTTATTCGTGATCATTCCCTCGTTGTAAATTGTTAAGTTCTCTTCTTTAATTTCCGTTAATTTTTCTTTCTATTCTAGTTTGATTCTTAAAGGTTAGGGGCTGTTTTGAACCCCCTTCCTCTGCTCATTTTCCGCTCATTTTTTGAGCATGTTCTCTCGGGAATGTGGTAACACCATGGTATTTTTCCTTTTTGGCTTCGGATTGCGAGGCCCACGGGCCTGCTTGTGACTCGGATTTTGACTTGGCTATAATTATAGCAATATGGGTATTGTTGGTTTCATTTTGACGTGTAGAACTTTGTTTTGATAGTTTCTTCACGATTTGGGCTTTCTCGGAGCAGTTCAAGCTTGGACAATGTCGTTCCATAGCTAGTCATCGGGCGACAGGTAGGTTATGGCTTTCCCTACCTAGACTCTGCGTATATAGGCTATAACTTCATTAATTAGCATCCTTGGGTTGGTTTTCTAGGTTGGTACCCTCGGACCTTGCCAGCCTTTTCTATCCGTTTATTTCATGTATTGTTTGTAGTATTTATTGTAGTGTTGTAATATTACCCTTGTGGCCCCGTGTGGCCTTTGTATATGCCTCTGGACCATAGACGGTGGGATGTTTGGGAATGTCCGCGAGTCTCGGACATATAGATATTGCTTCAGGCTGGTTATCTGTGCTTTAGAGCTGATTGTACCTGTGCAGGGCCGATAGGAACGTTTGTGAGCCGTTGGGATAATCTATTGTTTGCGAGTATATCATTCATGAAAAGGATTTTTTTTGCATGTTTTATTACTGATTTGGCTTTGGGCCTACTATAAATGGTTTTTTAAACTTTGCATGGCCCGGAGGGTCCATTTTTAGTACAAGTTTTTATAAAAGGGGAATTTGGAAATGATTTATGAAACCTCTTGGAGTAGAGAGGATATTACAATGATTTTATCACCAGTTTTCACACTGATACTAGACTCGGTGAGGCCGGGCACTAGACATGTTTTACAACGTATTTAGACCCGGGTATGCTCTGGGCAACTTTTATAAGGGTTATTGAGACTTGATGACTGATTTAGACCCGGATACACTTTGGGCACCCTTTGACGAGGTTTTGAGATTACTACTACTGATTTCGACCCAAATTGAACCTGGGCATGTACTGCGATGTTCTGATTATTGAGCTATACTTTGAGATTAGCATCAGTATGTGGTCACAGACCTCCATAGACCCTGTCGTTCCAGAACCAAAAGCTATGAGCCAAGTTTGCCGGAGGAGGGGTATACGACGGAGTTGAGGTATACAGGCCATGTCCTTCTATAGATCCTGCCTATATTGGGTATTTTAGGTACCGAAGGGGGTAACATACGGGTTACTATCACACTGGGTTCACCACATCATCATCATCATCATGCATATTTCATTCGGATTCCACCCTTGTTTGTTGTTTGCTCAGTGTACGCTCTGGTAGTATGGGATGCCGGAGGGTTTGTTTTCACTTAATTGTGTTCCTCAGTTGTATGGGCAGCTGTTGGGACTGTAGGTAGATTATATTACTCCTGTTGTATTATAGAGCTTGTTATGGCCTTCAGTTCTTGGTGGTTTAGTGGATTCTAGCCTTTTGAGGCCCTGATTATTGGACTTACTTATTGATGGCCTAGTGGTTCCTATAGTGTTGAGGCACTATTTTTGTGTCCTTCTAATTATGTATGGGATAGCGGATCCTACCCTCTTTCATGGTGCTGGTTTGTGGTTTCGGTTTCCTTGTGGCTTAGTTTACTCCATCCTAGGGTTGTAATTGTGGGGTTGCTATGTCATTCTCTGATTCTGATTGGGTGTCTAAGCATGATTCCGTTAGTTATATTGTTTCTAGTTTGATTATGTTTCCATGCTCTCCTTCTTTCCCTTTTCTACTTGAGGTTACTGGTATACCGCCATTTATTCAACTCTCTCTTATATATATTGTTGTTGCAAGGACTCCAGGTACGTTCTTCTTTCCTTTACCTGTGTTCGATGTTATATATACCTTCTGTGGCTAACATAGCACGTTTGTAATTCTTGTTGACTTCTACATGTGCATATGCTTTCTCTATTGCTTCTGTGACCGCTTCTTTGCTATCTTCTATATTACTATTTTTATATTTTATATGCGCTCAGTCGGCCGATGATGCCTACTGGGTACCCGTTGCTTAGCAATTGGTGCTCATACTACACTTCTGCATCTTTTTGGTGCAGATATTAGCGTGAGCCTTCACTGTTGATTGCATGGAGACTCATGCAACTTTGGACATTCGAGACTAGGGTGAGTGCCTGACCGCCGGGGATTGATCACATCTCATCTTTTGGCACTGTTACTCTTTGTACTTTCGAAGATAGTTGTATATCTTATTTTGTTACTTCTAGCACTTGTAATCTATTTAGAAGCTCATGTACTATCGATACTAAGTCTTGGGGTTGGTGTAGTTTCCTTGTACTATACATTTCGGGTTATTGCTTCCGCGTTGTCTTTACCTTATATTTGCTTTCACTTATTTCTGCTTATATTGTATGTATTGGTTAGGTGGTAGCCCATTACAACCGTTCCAGGCTACGAAAATTGGTTCATCTACTGGGGGTTGTAGTGTCATTATGACCTGAGAAATCAGGTCGTGACACATATGTTGGTAGAGTGCAGTTACTCAAAAGTGTGTTATTCTCAATACAAACCTATGGGTCCCAAATATTCCTTTTGCCAACGAAAATTGTGGAGCAAATAGTAGGGATTTGTAGAACTTTTCTATGGACTGGCAATGTGGAACTGTCCAAAAAAGCTCTTGTAGCTTGGGAAAAAAATTGTTTACCTAAGAGTGCAGGGGGATTAAACTTACTGAATGTTGAGCTATGGAACAAAGCTGCATTGTGTAAACTACTGTGGAATTTGTGCAACAAGAAGGACCAATTATGGGTTCGATGGGTTCATTTGTACTACATAAAGGATGAACCAATATGGTCCACTGTAGCTACTCAAGCATCTTGGGTTGTAAAGAAATTTTGTAAAGCCAGCTCATATATGGTCAAGGCTAGATTAAATGTTCAAAAAGAGTTGGGGACAAGGGAATTCTCTATACGAGCCATGTATTTGAAGTAATGGGAGCTTTGCCTAAAGTAAACTGGAGGAGACTCGTTTGTAGCAATCCAGCCCCTCCAAAATGGGTCTTCATGGCATATTTGGTAGTTAATAGAAAGGTTTATACTAAGGATAGGTTGCTCAGACAGGGGCTAGATCACTACTAAAAACAGCTCAAAAAGGGACAGATAGAAAAGCGACGGATAGCGTCGCTCCTGAAAAGTGACGAAAAAAACGACGTTGTCCGTCATTTTTTTTTTTATAATTTATAATTATTTTTTTACAAAAGCGACGGACAGCGTCTCTATGTCCGTCGCCTTTTTTGGCGGATTTTTGCGCCAAAAATATTTATAAATAATTAATTTTTAATTTTTATTATAAGCGACGGACAGCGTCGCAACTATTAAAAAATAATTTTAAAGAAAGCGACGTTGTCCGTCACTTTCTTTAAAATTTAATTTATATTTAAAAAAAATAAGAAAGCGACGGACATCATTGCTTTTGTCCGTCGCTTTTCGGTCAAGACGCGGTCAACTCATTTAAAAAAGCGACGGACAAAAATGACGTTGTCCGTCGCTTCTTTAATTATACAGAGACCCAGTCGGATCTCTTTCTCTCATTTCTCTCTTTCTCTTTTTCTCTCCTCCTCTCCTCTTCTCCTCCTCTCCTCTACCACTTGCTCCGCCGCTCCTCCATCGCGGTCCCTCCACCGCCGCTCCCTCCACCATCAGCCTCCTTCCTCCAACCTCCTCCGATTTTGAGGTTAGTTGTTTTGTTTATTTGAAGGTTAGGGTTTAATTTGGGTATTTTTATTTTCAAAAATTGATAGTATATTGTAGACTAGGGTATGTTGTTGTTGTTGAATTCTAGACTAGGGTGTATATGTTATTGTTGTTGTTGTTGTTGAATTCTAAACTAGGATTTTCAGAAATTGATAGTGAAAATTGATATATGAAAAAATTGATAGTGAAAAATTTCAGTTTTAGATTATATTCTTAATTTATGAACTTTAATTAGTTTAGGCTTGCTATTAGTTTGTGAACCTTAGTTTAGGCTTGCTAATAGTTTGTGAACCTTAGTTTAGGCTTGCTATTAGTTTGTGAACCTTAGTTTAGGTAATGCTTGCTATTAGCTTGTGAACCTTAGTTTAGGTTCTTTTTTTAAACTTGAATTATATATGTTCTAGAATTAGGTTGGTTCTTGAATTAGATTATTAACTTAAATTTGGGAACTTTGAATTTGAAATAGGTTCTTGAATTAGTTTTGGATTTTGTTTTAGAATCTTGAATTAGTATTTAACTTTAACCTTTTAAATTTGGTTCTTGAATCTTAGTTTTTCTAAGTTAAGTTTGTTAGTTTTTAGTTAAGATTTAGTTTTCAACTTTAGGAATGATTTTTTGAACTAGAATTAGGTTGGTTCTTGAATTTGGAATTAGGTTTTTGAATTAGATTATTAACTTGAATTTGGGAACTTTGAATTTGAAATAGGTTCTTGAATTAGTTTTGGGTTTCGTTTTAGGATCTTGAATTAGTATTTAACTTTAACCTTTTGAATTTGGTTCTTGAATCTTAGTTTTTTTAAGTTAAGTTTGTTAGTTTTGAGTTAAGAATTAGTTTTCAACTTTAGGAATGAGTTTTTGAACTAGAATTTAGGTTGGTTCTTGAATTTGGAATTAGGTTTCTTGAATTAGATTATTAACTTGAATTTAGGAACTTTGAATTTGAAATAGGTTCTTGAATTAGTTTTGGGTTTTGTTCTTAGAATCTTGAATTAGTATTTAACTTTAACCTTTTGAATTTGGTTCTTAAATCTTAGTTTTTTTAAGTTAAGCTTTTTAAAGTTAAGTTTGTTAGTTTTGAGTTAAGAATTAGTTTTCAACTTTAGGAATGATTTTTTGAACTAGAATTAGGTTGGTTCTTGAATTTGGAATTAAGTTCTTGAATTAGATTATTAACTTGAATTTGGAAACTTTGAATTTGGAAACTTTGAATTTGAAATAGGTTCTTAATTAGATTTGGGTTTTGTTTTAGAATCTTGAATTAGTATTTAACTTTAACCTTTTGAATTTGGTTCTTGAATCTTAGTTTTTTTAAGTTAAGCTTTTTTAAATTAAGATTGTTAGTTTTGAGTTAAGAATTAGTTTTCAACCTTAGAATGATTTTTTGAACTAGAATTAGGTTGGTTCTTGATTTTTGAATTATGTTCTTAAATTAGATTATTAACTTGAATTTGGAAACTTTGAATTTGAAATAGGTTCTTGAATTAGTTTTGGATTTTGTTTTAGAATCTTGAATTAGTATTTAACTTTAACCTTTTGAATTTGGTTCTTGAATCTTAGTTTTTTTAAGTTAAGCCTTTTTTAAGTTAAAATTGTTAGTTTTGAGCTAAGAATTAGTTTTCAACTTTAGAATGATTTTTTGAACTAGAATTAGGTTGGTTCTTGAATTTTGAATTAGGTTCTTGAATTTGGGAACTTTGAATTTGAAATAGGTTCTTGAATTAGTTTTGGATTTTGTTTCAGAATCTTCAATTAGTATTTAACTTTAACCTTTTGAATTTGGTTCTTGAATCTTAGTTTTTTTAAGTTAAGTTTTTTTAAGTTAAGTTTGTTAGTTTTGAGTTAAGAATTAGTTTTCAACTTTAGGAATGATTTTTTGAACTAGAATTAGGTTGGTTCTTGAATTTGGAATTAGGTTCTTGAATTAGATTATTAACTTGAATTTGGGAACTTTGAATTTGAAATAGGTTCTTGAATTAGTTTTGGGTTTTGTTGTAGAATCTTGAATTAGTATTTAACTTTAACCTTTTGAATTTGGTTCTTGAATCTTAGTTTTTTTAAGTTAAGTTTTTTTAAGTTAAGTTTGTTAGTTTAAATTGTTAGTCTTTGTGAACCTTAGTTTAGGTTAATGCTTTCTTTTAGTTTTCAACTTTAGGTTAGTGTTAGTTTTGAATTAGTTTTTTAAATTTGGAAATTTTGAATTAGTTTTGGGTTATGCATACATATTTCATCATGTGATGGTGATCGAGGTCGTCCTAGTAAAAGTACTAGCAAGTCTAGTAAGTCTAGGAAGAGATCTAGGAGACCTATAGAGCATGACGATATTCCAGGCCGTCTTTCATCTTCACCACATATTCGCTCTACTCCACCAGTATCTGTCCCCTATGGCACTGGGAATCCCGCAGATTATCATGGTCCTAGACCCACTACTTCTCATCATCACATGACTTTCATGCCTACACACTCTATGCCTCCGCCACATGGCAACGGGACTACCAAATTATCATCTGGTACGCCATCCCCACATGATTCTTCTTCCCCCCACTTATCAGGCTTGCGACCTAGAGATACCAGCTCTGAGTCTGACACACAGAATTCTACACCCCCATTGACTCAACGTTATAGACTTCCATCATTACTTGCATCAGCACTTTCTGAGGAGGAAGAGAACGACGTGAATCTAAGACCCGGTGAGAAGGACGCCATTGGTAGAGTCATGATTCACCCTGATGGATCATCGTAAGTTTTTTTCTAATTAATTGATAAGTTTATTTTTTCATATTAATTAATTATTTATCACTTGATGACATCTTATTATGTTCTTTATAGGTCGTATCCCACGAAAGAGCCCCGACGTGCTCTAAAGGAGGCAGTTAGGAGGCTTTTTATAAAACTTTGGAGCTCCTGGTCAGAGATTCCAAGATCGATCCAACAGGCCATGTTTGATGAGTTTAAGGTATATATATATTAACTTTTCATAATATACATATATATATATATATATATCATCTAACACTAATCATTTCTTTCTTTCAGACAATGTGTACTTGGAAGCGAAAGTACAATAAGATCATTTCCACTACTTTCATGAGAAAGGCCAGTGCCAGGCTACGCCAATGGCTTAAAAAATTCGGGATAGTAAGAAGTGTGGATCTTGGCTTCTACCTTATCTTCATGAGCAACTTAAGAAGTATTGGGATTCCGAAGAGTTCAAAGCATTGTCTGAACAAGGCAAGAAAGCCAGAGGCAGTGTTAAAGGTGGATCGTTGACACTATGGGTGCAAAGAGTGTAGCAAATGTTGCAAGGAAAATGGTAAGTAATAATATTAACCTTTTAACTTATATATATATTTATATAAACTTGATTAAATAATATTAATTATATTACTTCATTATGTTAAATTTATTTTGTTTGCAGGAGAAGGACTTGGGGCATCCTCTGACTTAGGCTGAGCTTTTTAAGAAATGCCACATAAGAGATAAAAAAATGAGTCAGATCCAGATGTATGGGTTGAACAGAGGGCTCAAGACGCCTATGTAAGTTTTAAAGTTTAAATATAATTAAAGTACATATATATATTTATTATGTATACATTATAATTTTTATTTTTTATATGTAGGATGAGTTTGGACTTGTTTTGTCTGAGTACAGCCAAACTCAGCAAGGTCTAGGCTTGCCGTCCGAGCCTACACACGAGGAAGCCACTCAAATATGGACTGAAAAAGTGGCTGGAGGGAGACAAAAGGGGAGAGTCTATGGTCTAGGCTCTAGGAATGATTTTCGACGAATCCAGTCAGGACCGGATGGTATTGGATCTTCGCGGCAGGCTGAGGCAGTTGATGATGTTCAGCTTGCACATATGTCACAGAAGACCGTAGATCTTACTAGGACCTTGGCAGAATCCGAGAGAAAATGGACTGAGACCACTGATGATTTGTCCAAGACTGTCCAGTCTCTTCAACAACAAATGTCATCCTTTGTTAGTCATCGTCGTCGTAGTCATGTAGATCCTACTCCTTCTTCCTCGTGATCAAGTGACGAAGTTACTGAGACTAGTGAAAATGAGGAGGAGTATGTGGATACTATCCCCCATTAGGATTGACTCATTTTCTTATACATTTTGACACTTTTGAATACTTTATAGGTCCTTTTGGTGGACCTTTTATGTGTTTAATGAAATTTTTACTTCATTTTTAGTTTGTTTTTGATGTTGTATTTGTTTTATGAATATTATGGCAGTAATTAGTGTTGGTTTGGGCTGTATTGAATTAGATTTTTAAATGGCAGGTGGTGCATATTGAAAATGCAGATTTTTGCAGTTGGAAAAAATGCAGAAAAGCGATGGACAACGTCTCATTTGTCCGTCTGTCGCTTTTTTGGAAAAAATAATTAAAAAAAATTCATCACTTTTTACATGGAGACGGAGTCCGTCGCTTTTAAAGCGACGATGTCCATCGCTTTTGGAAAAGCGACAGGCCATTTTCCCACGGAAGTGACGCCGTCGCTTTTCCATCACTGGCCAGCGTCCCTTTTGGCCGTCTCTTTTTAGTTTTTTTTTTGTAGTGGATGTGGTACACTTTTCCCCTTGTGTAATAGGACTGATGAAACTATTGGCCATCTGTTCTTTCAATGTCCCATAGCAGCGAAAGTTTGGAGTCAATTACTGAAATGGCAGGGTATTACTAGACCATGCTGGCACTAGACAGACGAGTGTAATTGGATGGAGAGGTATCAGAAGATAAATCAAACAAGCTCCATTATCTATCGTATGGCGTTTGGCAGGAAGTATCTACCAAGTATGGCATGAAAGGAACCAAATTATCTTCCAAGGGAATAGATGTACGTCGCAAATAATTGTAAAACTAGTAATTCAAGATGTTTACTTTAGAGCTTGTAGAAAGCCTAAGTTTGCTAGAATTTTACTTGCGCTGAATTACTATCCTAGCTAGAGTTGTCCAGTAGCTAAGAGGCAGTGGAGAGTATACAGGGGCTGGGACTTTGTTCAGCTGCCTGCTTTTGCTTTGTTTTTGTGCTTAAATTTTCTCACTTGGTAATAAAATCTTTATTTACCTCCCCCCCTCCTCCCACCCTAAAAAAAGAAAGCTTCAAGTTGTGGTATGTGGGCATTCAATAAGGGATTCCGTTCACCCTTATGCCCAAAATCCCAAGTTTTTATTTGATTTCATGAATTTCTCAAATTAGGGTTCTTACCCAATTTCATAATTTCTATAAATTAATTTTTCTCATGTTCTACTATGAATCCTAATTCTAATTACATGATTTTGCATGGATTTTTACAAGTGATTAATTATCTCATAATTTGAAGGGTAACTCTAGCCTAATTTTACATGCATGACTTGTTTTAAGAAAAATGACATGTTTAGACAACATGACCTTATGTATTTCAAGAAATTGCATGCCTAGTTTCTATTTTTATGAAATTCTATAAGATTATATGTTTGAACTAGTGTCATGCAAGTCTTTAAGATATGATCTATTGTGAATGATATGACATCCCGACATGTCATCAATGCTCATGAACTATTTTTCAAAAGCAAGGTTTGTGAGAAGTATGACATCCGGATTTGCCGTCATGACCATGAATAAGCTTTGACATCTAGATATGTCACATTTATGTGAACACTATGATATATTTTGGGAGTAGTATTTAGCACTGAGCGATAAGGGCTCTAGATGACCCAAGTCGAAAACTACGTTGCCACCGTAGGTTGCCCTTTGTGGCTTATTTCAGGATCCTTATGTACATGGTTCTAACCTTGGCCGGTTAGGACAACCTTTTTTGGTGTGGGTGTATGACACTGGACTCAGTGGTGCTCAACATGATTTACTGTCGGTTAAGAGAAACTCCCATAAGAATGATATTTAAACTATTAAGTTATATGATATTCTATTTTGAAGTTTGGCTCATTGTTATATGACTTATGATCAAATTATGATATCTACTTATGTTTTCTTCTAATTATGAATGAACTCAGTTTTAAGTATGTTTTTTAAGTACATTTTATCATGACATTACATAAGCTCACATACTCAGTACATCCTATAGTACTAATGCATACTTCTTGTGTTGCATCCTATCATGATGTAGATTCAGGCTCTCGCTCCCAGATTCGTGGCTAGAAACCACAGGCTTTCTAGATTCTATTAGTGAGTCCTCATCCTCCAAGGGCTAGTTATGAGTTTTAGCTGTCTTTACAACTTTTCTTCAGTACTTAGAGTTAGCTGGGATCTTGTCCCAGCAACTCATTATGTCAGTTTTAGAGGATTTTCAGACATAGCTAGTTATTCAGTATTTCATGTTTCAGATTTTGGTATTCTTAAACCATGATCTTTATGTTGATTCAGTTTGCTTCCGCTATTGTTATCTATGTTATGCGTAAGTCATGCTAAGACCAAGGGTTAACTTGGGATCACTTGTGGTCTCAGGTCCTGTGTTACGTTCAGGGGGTAGCCTTGGGGCGTGACAGGTAAAATTGACACGCGGACATGTAGCAGCAGCGTGTAGACATCACGACAGAGTCAGGGGAGTTTCCTCCCAACGCCATCGATGACATGGCGCAACATGACAAATAAGGGACAGAGGTGTTAGGGATGCGATGATACCCTACAGGTCGCGACCACAAGAAACTACTAGTCGTCTAACAAATCAGGATTGGTGGCATTCTCACATTGGCAGAACCATCTAGTACGTAGTTGGCCTAGCGCCATAGTTTGTACACTATAAATAGTGACCCCAACTCACTTGTAAAGGGACTCCGCCTTCTCCTCTACTCCTCAATATCAATACAACATAAATTGCTTGGTTTTTAAGCTTTCATTATTGTCTATTATTTTGTTCTTTATTTACTGATATAAAACCTATCGGAGGCACAATTCTGCTCTCGGACACTCTCGGGAATGGTCTCGGGCAGCCTAGTTTGTGCACTTAACTTGCTTTTCATTGTCTATTTGCTATTGTATGTTGTCTTCCCATTTTTATCATCTTTCTTTGATTATCGAACGTACTAACTGCTAACAAATTGATAATACAAGCAAGGCTAAATCGTAACGCGTGCTCTTGACTCACCTACAAATTTAACTGTACCAAATCCAAGGTAAACATTCTTAAGGATATTTCACCCGGTATAAATGTATCCCCAAAATTCAACAAGCTCTTTTAGTATAAAATTAGGAGCATAGAAAATAACAAAGATTAAATAAATAAGAAAATCCGGCAATATATAAAAGTTAGATACTAGCACATTTGGGACAATATTTTCACTCAAAAGAAATATGAATAAATTATGGGTAAAACAGGGGATTGGAATGAAATAATAGAAGTATGAATAAAAATAAGAACATGGATGCCTCAACTTTTTTGCACAAAATATATGTAGTATAAGAAACGGCGGCGCTTAATTATTAGTATTGAGGCTTAAAACATTCAGCGGGAAACTGTCCGTTGAAGCGTTTATAGTCTTTGCAGTAGTCATAGATCATGTACTTGCTCCTGATCCAATCCATCTGACCCCGCTTAGCATAACTGAGCTGACTGTATAGAGGAGATGTATACCACCAGTTGTTAGCACATTGACTGATGCTAACTGGTCCACTCCAGACGCAAGCCCTTGTCCTGAAACTGCGGTACCTGGCTATGAACGGACCACTATTCCAGTTAATCTTATCAAGTCCACCTCTGGTTGCCCAGTCATCCGCATTCCAAAGGCTTGAGTAAACTCCCATTGCTTGTGCATTTGGATACGCAATTCCTTGGCTTTGGTAGTTCCTGAACACTCTGATTGGTACATCATCGACGTACCATCTGAAATGTACATGGTTAAGCAATTAGTCAAAAATTGTCTTGGTAATTATTCTATTTATTGTGTATATATATTGAACAACTTACACAACTGCAGTTGGATTCCAGTGAATGGTGTAGTTATGGTAATCTGTAGTTGGGTCAAACCATGGATAGAATTGTTGTTCCCTGCCTCCTACTCCTTGAGTAAATATGTTAGTGTGGATAATATAGGGCTGTCCTGATACATTCCCCAGAAACTCAAAGTCGATCTCATCATGCTTGTCACCAGTAGAAGACAACTGTGAAATTGATAAACAAATACTTTTCTTATAACAATGTTGACATAATCTTCTGTTTAGTACGTAAATCATCATCAAGATATGCTTTAGCCAAACGGTTCTTCTACAGAACCTTTAATATTTGTTCACCATACGTGGTATTTTAATTATATTCATCGATCAGTAATAATATGGTTATTTGTTTGAGTTGTTGCTTCTCGAGCATCTAAGCGTAAACTTACATAGTATGCTGTGACTGTTCCAGCAGAATGACCAGGTACCAATTTGATTAGCGTTTCGATGCTTCCAAATAGAAATGTTCCTTTCGATTGCACACCAGAACCTGAAAACAATAGCAATAGTTGTTATGTGAAACAACGAATTATAAGATCTTGATTACTGTTCTCTTTTGCTAGAAATCATAAATTATATTGTAAATCTATGAATTCAGTATCATTGAACAAATCCTCATTTGCTGAATCTGATGAGAAAGGAAAATGAAAGCTTGCCTGAGGATTGATCGAGGACGAGCTGAAGATCGTCGCCTTGCATCCAAGAGTGATGGGCACCCCAGTTGATATACGTGTTGTCTGAGAACGTACAATTCACCACAACCAAATGAAATGCAATAGCTGAGATAAACAAAGCCGATGAAACAAATAGGGACCTTGCCATTTTGAATATGAAACAGTTCCCTTGTTTCTTTCGTCTTAATTCTTCAAACTAAAACTGGAAATTGCGTGTCTTTCATCTTTGGGATGTGGCATATATATAGTTCATAATCAAATAATATGTTGCTGAGAAAAAGTCTTTAAGCAACACGCTTCCAAACCAATGTGGATTCATGTATGGAGTTTGTTGTGTCAACAACCTAGGGAAAACGTGGGGGGAGGGAATAGGAATAGAGAATTAAAAATAAACAAATGTAAGATCAATGATCTGATGACAATTCACTATAATTTGGTTATATTTATGCTAATCCTTATATTTCTCCGACTCTTTGAAAATATTGTCCGATAAGTATGATAAGTATTGGATCTTCCTAAAGTAGTACTCCCTCTATTTCAATTTGTTTATCTGGTTTTGACTTGATACAAAGTTTAAGAAAGTAAAGTAAAGAAGACTTTTGAATCTTGTGGTCTTAAACTAAAGTATGTAGAATGTACCAAAATATCATTTAATGTTGTGGTTTTAAGAATGTGATGTGGAAAGTTGAAATTAGAAAAATAATCTATTACTCCCTCCGTCCCACTTTATATGACCTAGTTTGACTTGGCACAGACTTTAAGAAAGAAAGGAAGACTTTTAAAACGTGTGGTCTAAAATAAGTCTTAGATATTTGTGTGACTATAAATCATTTCATTAAAGGTAAAATAGGCATTTTAAAGTTCAATTGTTACTAAATGTAGAAATGTGTCATTCTTTTTGGGACTGACTAAAAAAGAAAGTGAGTCATATAAAGTGGGACAGAGGGAGTAAGAAGTATAAATGTAGAACCTTTTTTTTCCATCCGGTGTCCAATACCCGTATTGGTGTTCGACTATATCTGGATCGCGCATTGCAAGGCCCATTCTGGGGACAATGCTCCCAACAAGATTTATTTTTCATAATCAGCTCGAACCCGAAACTCTGATTAAGGATGGAGGGACTCCATCTCACCACAACTCATATTGATAATGTAGAACCTTATTATTGTTCTTTGTGTACTTAGATAAAAAGAATGAGAATTGATTAATTTTACATTTATATAAAAAAAAAATTAAACTTGCAATGTTGGGCCCGACCTTTTAACATCTAGTTCTTGAAATAATTGAGACTCAAATTAAATAGCACATAATGAGTCAATTATTGAATCTAGCTATATATATATATATATAAAGGAGGGTTTTAGACTTGATGATGTGGCACCTCTTTATGACCTTTAATTGGATTTATTTTTTTCTCCTTTTTTTAAATTTTTTCCTTCATCTTTTATTAGTCAATTTATTTAATAATTAAAAAAAATTATATTTATTATATCTAATTATATCTCATGAGTTACAAAAAATCTCTACCTATTTGTATTCTCTACTTAAATAACATATCTCCTCAACTTCTTTCTACTTAATTCTTATGGTTTAACCGCTCTATAAATAACAATGATCTATGGAATTGTTGGATGAACATTTTCAGTTTTTCCTTCTTCGTTTTTATTAGTATATCTTTTTCTCTTTTCTTTTTGAATTTTTTTCTTCATTTTATTCATTAATAATAGTCAAACGCAAGTTGATCAAGATGAAGAAGAAAAATTTGATGGTTGTGTAACATTCATCAAAGAGAGATGGTCAAAGTTTGGTACAAGTTCATCAAGATGAAGAAAGAAGCTTAATGGTCTTGGAAGATTCATCAAGAGAGATGATCAAATTAGTTTGGTGAAGTATAGAAGTTTGAATGATATATATATATATATATATATATATATATATATATAATATATATATATATATAATATATATATATATAATATATATATATTATATATATATATATATATATATATATATATATAAAATTGTTGCTTATTTTAATATTTTTAATTAATTATTTCTTTAAATACAAGATATGTACCCTCCAAGAATAAGACCTTATTACAAAGTTTTACACTTTGTGTAGCAAGGACAACGAAAAATATCTTCAACTGATTATTTTTGTTGCTAACATAAACTTGTTAGTATTTCATTATATAAAATTTTACTTTTTAAAATATTCTCTCTCTCTCTCTCTCTCTCTCTCTCTCTCTCTCTCTCTCTCTCTCTCTCTCTCTCTCTCTCTCTCTCTCTCTCTCTCTCTCTCTCTCTCTCTCTCTCTCTCTCTCTCTCTCTCTCTCTCTCTCTCTCTCTCTCTCTCTCTCTCCCCCTCTCTCTCTCTCTCTCTCTCTCTCTCTCTCTCTCTCTCTCTCTCTCTCTCTCTCTCTCTCTCTCTCTCTCTCTCTCTCTCTCTCTAAAAATATATCGTGTTTTCTATCATAATGATGTGACATAGTTCTTTGGCCAAGAATTTATCATTTTGGCTCTTTTATTATCATTTTACTTCTTTTTGTATTTTTTAGATAATTTGATTAAGTTATGTTGATAACAAGGTCCTTCTTTCCTCTTCTATATATATAAAAGTCATTAATTCGACTAACTCAAAAGACCCTCCTTTAGATTGTGTAGGAACTTTATTTTTGTTTCATTTGGATGAATTTCTTGAGTGGGAAAGAGAGAAAAATGAGAGAAAAATAATAATTTATATGTAATAATAAAGTTAGGAATAGAAAAAGTGACGTGGCATCTCTTTTTGGCCAAAAAATATAATTAGTTTCTTCTCCATTTTTTGTGATTTTCTCTATTTTTTCTTATTTATGTGCTATATTAAAAACTAAAAAAGTCACTCTTAGCTCTTTTAAACATATAAATATGCAATGTTAAGAAACTAAAAAAATATTTTTTAAAATTTATTTAATGTAAAATTTAATGATCTTTATTTTTATTATTCCTATAACTTTTTATTATCATAATCTATAATATTCAAGACATTATTTGATATTTCATATTGTAGTCTCATAAATAGAGATATTGTAAAACTTTGTAGAAATGATCACATTAGTCTTTTAAGTTGTTATATTTTTCATGCTTATAATATAAATAATAAAGCTAGAGATAGAAAAATGATGTAACACATCTCTTTGGCCAAGAAATATACTTTATCTTTTGCATGTGTTTTTCTCTATTTTTTTCTTCATTTATGTGCTATATTAAAAAAAATACTCATTTAACCCGCTTAATTATATTAAATATGCAATGTTAAAAAGTTAAAAAGTTATTTCTTTAATGTAAAATTTAATGGTCTTTATTTTCATTACACCCAAAACCTTTTATTATCATAACCTATAAAATAATTAATAGTCATATTGATGACATTATTTGATATTCCATATTGTAGTCTTATAAATAAAAATATAGTAAGATTTTGTAGAAATGATCACATTAGTCTTTTAAGTTGTTATATTTTTTGTGCTTACTATATTCATGTTTTAGTTTGATTCGAAGAATAAGATGAAGGCTATTCAATGAGTGATCGGCATGTAGGAGTTACTGTCGACAAGAGCTCAGAAGATTGTGCATTGATTTCATATTTTTTTCTTTTATTTTTTATGATTAAGGTCGTAAGAATGATGTTTTTTTTTTATATGTGCTTTCTATGATTTATTTTCATTCTATATTCTATATGAATATTTAATTATCGTAAGTTTATCTTTAATTATTTTGTATTTTATATGAATATTAATTTATGAATTTGTTCAAAATCTACTAACCATCGTCTTTTATAACCACGCGAAGCGCGGACAGTGGCGGAGCTAAAATTTTTGTCAAGGGTGTTCATACTACCCAAGCCTTACCCCTACCTTTGTAGGGTAGAGAGATTGTTTTCGAAAAACTCTCGGCTCAAGAAAATTATTTTTTAGAAAATAGTTTGAAAAAAATACAAGAGTAAAAAGATATGATGAAAATATTGAAGACTGAAAGGCACTAAAACAGTGCCCACTTATCAAACCAAAATAATGCCCACAATTAGCCCAACACTTCATTCTATAACTAACTTTCAATAACAATATGCTATAAAACTACCCTCTATAACAATTTCATACGTTTGTTCCCAAACTTTTCTCAAGCACTTTTTACCACCTAAAATCTTTTCTGGCCTCAACTTGAAAGATTTTGGACTTTATGGGACTAGAAAGTTAATCATAGAATAGCACCTTCACGCAAAAAATTCAAAATGAAATTTATGTTTCTCCAGGTTATTTCAATATATAAAAAAGAATTCACACCATAAGTAAAAAGTTCTCAAAACTTAGAATGGTTCATGGACATACCTAACCCATTAGATAATCAACAAACGCAAGAAGAATTTAAGCAACAAGCTCAACTAAAGTTTCCTCAATACTCACAGCCCCTTCAGTATCCCGAGACACTACCTTGAATGTGGTGACAGGATACAACAATGAAATACTAAAAAAAAATTAATTAGCAATATTTCAAAATAAAAATACCAAAATAAAAATATGTTAACTGGTAACTTACAAAATATTAGTGACTAAACTAAAAAAGATGAAGTAGGACATATATGTTAAATGGTAACTTCATAGACACATAGAAATATGTTAATTGAAAATTACAATTGCATTCGACGAGTCTTCATCTCTTGAAATATTTTTATGATACACTTATTATAAACATCTTTAAATACTCTTTTTTCTACAAAATGTACTATGCAACCATCTAAGAATTCATCTTCCATTCGATTTCGCAAGTCATTCTTGATAAATTCGATTGTCAAAAAAGCTCTTTGAACGATTGCGGTGGCAATAGATAGAAGCAAAGCAAACTTCACCAAAAGGAATACAAGAGAATAATTCAAATGCTTCTTTGTCTCAACTAACTTTCTTGAAAGTTTCCCAAGTTCGCTTAAATTAGAGAACTTTTTATCATAATTACAAACATCAATAATGTAATTAGCAAGTTGATTCTCAAGGGTTCTCATGTTGAATTCATCAAAGTCATCAGGATATAATTCAGTCATTCTCACTATCTTTTTTATGTCAAAACTAGAAAATGAATCAATTGGATTCAAGCAAGAAACTCCATTAAGCAAATCAGTTGTCACCTCATTGAAACGATCATTAAGTTCTTGAAGCTGCCAATCAATAATTTTATAAAACACATCCACACGGTAATAGTGTAAAGTAGTATAATCAACTACTTTACGTCGTGATCTCCCACAGTTAGCATATGGATCATCATAATTAGGTAATGGAATTTTATGCTTGATACAAAACATATCTACCTTTTCTTTAAGTGAATCTCATCCAACATTTTTCTTCAAAGAGGATTCCATTCATTATCTCTTAAAGTCTGCATTCTTGTCTTTGCTACCTTTACAAGAATCATGGCATTTGCAATATTCTTCTCCTTCTTCTATAATGACACATTAAGATCATTTTGTGATTCCTAAAATATCAGTCATCAAATGCAATAAAAAGACAGTCTCAAACGTTTGACAATTTCTGAGAAATCCCGATACACTAGCTCTTTCTTCCAAAGTACTTGCATTTACAACAAGAGTATCAAGTACATCAATAATAGAGGCAAAGCTACTAATTAAGTTTCTAAACGAGTTGTAGTGAGATCCCCAACGAGTATCACCTGCCTTAATAAGATCAAGTTCTTGATTCAAGCCTCTACCCGTTTCTAGTTTACCCATATTCAATGTCTTCCGGAGTTTTTCCTTTTGAAATTCTCGAAATTCATCCACACATTTAAAAGAAGCTCCCAACACATTCAAAATATTTGAAATCAACAGTACAAGTTCTCCCACTTGAACACATTTTTTAGAAACCGCAACAAGAGCTAGTTGAAGTTGACGAGCAAAATAATGAACAGAATGAGCCGATCTACTTTCTTGTTTGATCAACGTTTTAAGACTACCTAGCTCACTTTGCTTATTGCTTGCCCCATCATAACATTGCCCACGTACATAAGATAAAGTCAAAGAATGATGAGCAAGTACATCCATAATCGCTTTCTTTAGAGATAAAACACTAGTATCTTTAATATGAACAAGTCCAATAAATGACTCCATCACAAATTTCTTTATGTCAACGTATCGTAAGCAAATAGCCATTTGCTCTTTGCGTGACACGTCTATAGATTTATCAATTAATAAAAAAAAGTAGTCACCATTTAGATCCTTTATTATAGCTTTAATTGTTTCAATCTTACACGCAGTCACAATGTCTTTCTGGATATCATGAGAAGTTATTTGGTTATTTTTTGGAGCTTTCTCTAACACATAAGGTTTAATTTAATTTCATCACATCTAGCCACATACCAGGAAAGAACTTCAAGAAAATTACTCTTGTTCAATGATGATTCACTCTCATCATGACCGTGAAGTGTCAAATCTTGATTCAGGAGAAGTCTTACCACATCGATTGAAACATTTAAGCGAACTCAATATGCATGCTTACTTTTATCGTCCAACTTGTAAAATGCAGCCTGAATGAATTATTTTTCTCGTATTAGATCTTCACACTTCCTTTTGGATTGATTACGAACGCTATTCGGTGGACCAATATGTGTAGCAAAGCTATTCTTTCTATGCCAATTCTTAAACTCTTTAGTGAAAAATACATTACCACCATCTTGATGAATGCTTTCTCCTTGAAATAAATAATAAGGCAAACAATAAACTGCATTTGCACTTATACTATATTTCAACCAATCAGGATATTCATCAAATCATGCTGAAACAAAAAGACATGGTGTTCCAGAAAAGTCAGTTTGAGTAAACTGATGATTCTTAGGTTGACAAAGACGTTTTAGAATGTATGCCCTCCGTATCGCATCACGAGAATTCGGAGAATAACTCAAAATTAGAGGTCTTTCAGTCGGATCAGCCTTTAGATGATTTACATCAAATTCTTGTCTCTGAGAAGAGTTAGATGGCATTTGACTTGATCGGCATTTTTCATCTCGGCGTAGTTGATTTTGATTTTAAAATGCCATGCTTATTTTTGATACTTTACGATAATATTTTTCCAAGCTCATTGAAATTCCAAACTAAAATATCAGTCAAGCACATCACAATTAATAAAAATCAGACATACAGTATAAAAGTCAAGAATTCTTGAAACTCTTTCCAATTCCCCCAAATAGTATCAAGTACTATGTTATCAATTTTGTGAGCAAGTGGTCATTAATTTTCTACCTAGAGAAACTAAAATATGAAATTACTCTGTCAAAGCAAAAAATATGCAATTCCAATTTTCAGGAAAAAAAAACTAAATGAAAGGACTAAAAAAAAGAATATCTTTTCAACAATATTGCAGTGGCTCCGAAATCCTTAATCACAGTGGCAACAAGATATGCAAACTGCAATGTACAAATAGCAAGAGAAGCAAAGTGCAAAGAAGGTTCAGGGTTGTTTTACGAAAGAAGATACAAGAGAAGAGTAAAGTAAATAAAAGAACTGAAGTCTAAAGAGTAAAGAAATTTTATTTAATTGACTTAGTGTGAGTTTTATTATTTTTTAATATAAAAGAACAAAAGAAAACTTTTTATTTTTAAATTAATGAAAAGTGTAGTAGTGTACTAAGTTACTAACTATTAACGTTTTCTTCTTTTTAATAGCAGCAAAAGAGAACCTTTTCAGTTGCCATTTAAGTGAAAAAAAGTAGTAAAACATGCATGACTCTGGGCTCGAACCCACGCACACGTGGCCGTGCCTCTCAAGCAAAATTTGCACACCCTCAATCACCAAGCTATCCTTCTTTTCTGTGTCAAGGTTGTTCAACAAATACTATATATCCAAGAACTTTCATATTTAACATATATACTCGGAATTATTTTTTGACGAAGGGTGTTCATTTGACCACCCTTTAGTGGGTGTAGCTCCGCCCTTGAGCGCGAACAAATTCACTAGTTCTATTCTAAAGGAGCTTATATGAGACTGAGGGATTTAGGAGTTGTATCAGTATAATTAAAGGTAAAATTGTATCTTAGTTAATTGTCTTAATTAATTCAGGTTAACTTTATGAGGTTCCTTTGCAATTTGAGGAATTATTTAAGGATAAGGCATATAGAAACACACCTGAACTATAGTGAAATTCAATTTCATATCTGAACTATGTAAAGGTCCTATGACCCTTTAAACTTACTTTTTTCATACTTTTTGCTCCCCCTTAATAATGACTTAGTAAAAAAATAGAGAAAATGCATAAAAACCCCCTTAAAGTTGGTCGACATTTGGAAGTAGACACTTGAACTTTGCGGGGGTCCTATTACCCCCCTAAACAATTTTAAACTGGTATAATTACATTCTTTTTTGGTCAACTAGTAAGAGAGTGTATTCACTCTCTATAAAGAGCGTGAGTAACAAAAAAATAATTATAATTTTATTTTTATAAGTTTCTTTTTATAAAATTTATTTTTCTATTTTTAAAATATTATTTTAATTGTTTTTTCTTTTTTCCTTTCTTCTTTCTTCTTCGTCTCTACCACCATATTTGCACAACTCCACCCCTCTCCCCCCTTCCCCACCCCACACCCACACCCACTCATCCACCCATTTTTACTCCCCCCCCCCCAACACACACACACCCACACACTCATCCACTCATTTTTTGCTATTATTACTTTGACTTTTTTCAATTTCAAAATTCCATCTGAAAATCTTCTCATTACAAATAACTTTATAAATTCATTTGATTTAAAGATGATTAGAAGACATCATTTAGTTTTACTTTTTTTGAAAAATTTATTGATTCTTTTCAAAGTTTTCATTTTAAATTTGGTTGAAGTTGTATGAAAAGAAAATACATTAATTGATGATGTTTCCAAAATTTTGATTTTATCTCAATTTTTTTTTTAACTTTTATTATTAATAACTCTATAAAATCTAAGAAATGATATAGCAAAAATTTAGTGGCTGAAGAAGAAGAAGAAAGAATATGGGGGAAGGGGGTAAGCTGAAGAAGAAGAAGACGCAGGGTGGGGATGGGGTTGGGATTGGGTCAAAAAGAAAAAGAAAAAGAAGTTAAAAAGTGAGAAAGAAAAGAAAAAAAAGGTAACAGAAATATCAAAAACGAAAAAAGTACTTTTAATTAATTTAACACGTGTCAAGTAATTATTGGTGCGTGATTAAAACATACTCTTAAAGCCTGGGCCTAATCTAAAAATGATGTAATAACATCAATTCAAAATTGTTTAGGGGGTAATAGGACCCCCGCAAAGTTCAAGTGTCTACTTCCAAATGTCGACCAACTTTAAGGGGGTCCTTATGCATTTTCTCTAAAAAAAAATAAGATAAAACTTGATCTATGCATACACGCACCTATACAAGACCAAACAAAGAGATCTTATGTCTAGTAATTCATTTTATGCTCTCAAATTTAGATCGACCAGAGCTTCTTCCATTTTTTAACTCTTTCGTTCTTTCATAATTATTCGATCAAAATCTCCTCTTTTATTTTTTTATATTTGTGAATTAACATTACCCATTTATGTACTCAAACTTATTTGTTTATTGAGACTCAATCGGACCCTTTCCTCCCCTCTCTGTCCTTGTTCATTTGCATTTGAGAAAATAGTTTGATTCGAAACAAATGCAACGGCTCGTTGACCACGTCCTTGCTGTCACCAAAGAGTATGTTCATTCAATACCCTTCTTTATATTTTATAATCCCTCCGTTCCATTTTATATGAGTTACTTTAACTTGGTACGAACTTTAAGAAAGAAAGGAAGACTTTTGAAACTTGTGGTCTAAAATTAGTCTCAGATGTTTGTGTGGTTGTAAATCATTTCATTAAGAATAAAATGGATATTTTAAAGTGAAATTGTTACTAAATGTAGAAATATATCATTTTTTTGGACTGACTAAAAATGAAAGTGAGTCATATAAAGTGGAGAGGGAGTAATAATTACTGCCTACTTCCCCTTTTTAACCAGGCGTTTGTACCTGTTATTTATTTATTGCCCATGACGTGAATTGAAGCGGCAAGTTCAGGTGAAAAGTAAATTGATCATTTTGGACTTCACCTCCCCCTTTTTTTTTGGTTTTATTGGGTTGTTTGGGGGCAGTTGATTTGTCGAATTTTTGTAGTATTAGGTTAAATGCTGAATTGATTGTGTGTATGCATAGAGCATAGTGATAATGTACGTGGGAGAATTCCACTTATGTTTTGACGTCTTTCAACATAATGTGAAAGAAATTCAGATTTAGGATGATAAGCGTAGGAACAACAGCTTACCAGGAGAACTATGATCAACTGATGGGCTTCTAGATAGTTTATTCCAAAAAAGGGGGGAAAAGGAGACTCTTACTTTATAAGAAGTATAATGACAGCATATAACTCAATTCACCAAGAAGTGCCTTGAGAATAAGAATGAACAAGAGTGGCACCCAAGGGTGTGACCTAGTGGTCAATGAAGTGTGTTGAGCAACATGAAGTATCCGGTTCAAATTCCAGGAGAGGTAAAAAAACTAGGTGATTTTTTCCCATTTGTTCTACCCTTGGTGGACAGTGTTAGATACCAGTTACCTGGTATCTGTTTGCTGGTGGGAGGTGGTAGGTATTCCATGGAATTAGTCGAGGTGTGCACAAGCTGGCCTGAACATCACGGTTATTAAAAAAAGAATGAATAAGTGTGAAGTCTCTGATTTGGACGCAGTCTAACCATTTAGAGAGGAGTTAAGGTGTATATGCGTACAGAGTGACATGTTGAAGACGATGAGTTATAGAGAGTGCCAGACTGATATAATAAGGGAGATAATTGGCACTGGATCCCTTTTATGTTGAAAGAAGAGCCCTTTATATTTGTGGACAATGATGGTCTTCTAAGTGAATTCGGAGGGCTTTGTATTTGTTTCTAATACTTTACCTGGTAGCATAATTGAAAAACTAGGTTAATCACTTACAGGAAGAAGGCTACAATCACCATTACCATATGGAGAAAAGGTAGAACTAGGGGAGATACTGTTATTAGCTATATCAAAAGAGAAGACATTTTCTGTGTATTCAAGGCTGACGCAGCTGAAGATCCTGTTGTAAGTTGGCAGCTGAAGCTTTGCTGTCAACATTTTAGGACACGTACTTAAGATATGAAACCATGAGTTAGAAAAGATGTTGCGCATGAGTATTTTTTTTGTAAGTTAATCTCAGTAATCTATTGATTCGTGCTGGTCAGAAAATAACTAGCCCCATCTAAAAGTGACCAGGGGGAGGATGCGTAGTTTTTTTTTTAAGGTAATCTCAGTAATCTATTGGTTTGTGTTGGTCAGAAAATAACTAGCTCCATCTAAAAGTGACCAGGGGAGGATGTCGCTGTGTGGAAAACAAGCCTTTAGCTGCTTGTATTTAGTTCTTGATGCAATTTAAGTAACAAAACTAATGGTGAAAGTACAGTAAGAAGAAAGATCATGAAAACTTAACCAATGTAGTGATATTTTCCGAGTAGATACCTTGGCTATCATCATCAATTTTGTATTTTCTTTTTTAGGGGGATAAATGAGAAATTGCGCAGCTAAGTTGTTTGTAAATGAAATTATTTGTCTTGAGGATTGCTATAGCATTAGGTGACGGTAATAAGTCATAGTAGCTGTTTACCTTCTGAAAAAGGGATAGTTACTTTTTCAGAATGTTTACACGAAATCCTTGCGGTTAAGCACATGCTGTTTTATGTGTGTATTTTTTGTCTGCTAACTTCCTTGAGCGACTGTTGGGACGGACCCATTATTTGCTGCTAATATCTTTTTCTTCGTTCTCTCAGGTCAGTTAAAACATTCACTTATGAGTCATTGAACAATGTGGTGAGGTTGATAAATGGGGTGTCAGCATTATTGTTGACGATATTGCCAGGGAACTCTTCTATTCTTGAAGGTATCCATGGTTGGGAGCTTCGCCCAGCATTTCGTGGGCCTAGGCTTCCACGCTGGATGGAAGAGTGAGTTTCAATCTTCATTTCCTCTTTCCGCATGCTCTAAAATTCAGATAATTTTCTGCTTCTCTGGTTATGCATTGACAATTGTGTTACTTCTGTCTCCTCGTTTTTCAATTATGTCGAAAATGTCAAAACATCTTATGTATCTTTTCTTGTTGTTTGAATAACTGCACATTTTGTTAACATGCTCCTTCTTGGTGATAACAGTGGTGTCTCATCCTTTAATCAATTCATTCATGAGCTTTCTGTTGACTCCAATGCCTCATCAAGTGTAGAATACTCATCACAGGAAGGTGTTGATGAAAACATTGGTTCAACGTCTCCTCTGTTACAAAGTTCTCGAGCTTCCAGAGTGAGCAGTTTTACCAGGAATTGGTTACATTTGGTTGGATACATCTCCTCATGGTTCCTTTTCCCCATTAAATTTATGTTGGGAATACCGTTGTATCTCTATGGTTCACGTACTACGTCTGGGAGCCTCCAGCCTTCCCATCTACGAGCTACCAAGAGATTAGTCACTCAGGGACCACTTTGTCCAACGTGCCACTGACAGAAGGCGAGGTGTAGTTGAGGTTTGACATATTCACTTTTCTCCTCATATAGTATCCTCAATTCCAAACCAGTTCCAGTGGTCTTAACTTTCATGAATCATACATATGATGTATGCTTTTTCAGATCCCATTTCGATTTTCTGATGAATGTGCTGGGTGTTCCGTTTACATATTACATTTATTATGCTCATATCTTTGGTTTGGCGCAGTACGGGTCATTGTGCGGGTTTTTGTTTTTTTGGTTTGACAGCTGTTGGTCATTTAAGTAATTGTCTGATTGTTATTTGCACTCTCCATTCGGCCATAACAGCTTTTATGAAAATGATGTGGTCTGATTTATTCTATGTAGGATCTCCATCTAGCAATTGACATCATCATCGAGACTGTCTTTGGATTTGTTCACAAGGCAGCACATTGTCTTCTTTCACCGATCGTCACATTTAAGGAAGTGGTGAAATGGTTCTTTTCTCGTATGAGTGGTCCTGAGGATGTCCCTGGTGATGGTTCAGGTGTATCTGTACCTACAGATACTCTTTCAGAGAATGATCCTACGCCTAGGGAACGACAAACAAGCTTTTATCATTCCCTTAATACAGATGCTAGGACATGTCAAGATGTCATAGCAGAGCTCGGGTAAGGCACTTTGATTTGATTCCGCTCCTTCGCCAAAACTGACATGCATGTTTCCTTGGATTGAGATGTTCCTAAATAGACAACATGTTCAAATAAATTTAACTTTTTTCTTAAAAGACTCTAAAATTCGTCAAATGAACTGTGATGATATTTCACGAAATTGTTTGGAGTTTATGTGGTGTTGAAAAGGACTAGCATCTCATCTGTATTTCAATTGCATTTGTGTTTTTGTACTTACTGCATTGAGCCTAGAGTATGCTACAATTTGTACAGGTTAAGCTTTTTGGTAGACTGTCAAAATTGATCGACAGTGTGGAAAAAAGAAGAATTTCTGTCAACTGTTTTTTGGTAGATAATCATGTCTCACAAAATTTTCAGATCTCAGTGGTGATCAAGATTCTCTTACCGTCCTCTTTTAGTCTCTTTCTGCCTTAGGAAAGTCACTGTTCAGTGGTAAATAGGAGCTTTCTATTGCAATCTTTTGATTTGTTTTCTTCTTAGTGAAGTGACTGTTGTTTAGTGGTAGACGAGGTATTTTTTTATACTGTCCTCTTTCGATTCTCCTCTGCTTTAGGAGATAGGGAAATCTTTGATGTTTAGGGGTATTGCGTTATTCTCCAGAGACTTGAAACATGGGCTTTCAGCAGGAAATCTTGTATTCATAACTAAGCATTTAATTTTTTCACATAGAATTTGGCATCACAATTATTCTCAGCGTATAACTGCTTTCTGTTGTAGGTACCCATACGAAGCTCTTCGTGTGGTAACTAACGATGGATATATTCTCCTTTTGGAGAGAATTCCAAGGTTTAGATTCCCGTTATAACATCGCTGTCTCTTTATATCCAGAGCTTTTAGGTGGATGCCCATTTATGAATGTGATTTGATGATCCAAATGTGATATTGCAGACATGATGCTCGGAAAGTTGTTTATCTGCAACATGGGGTTTTTGATTCATCCATGGGGTGAGCCACACATCTGTGTTAATTCTTCATTTCACATTTTCCTCTGTGTGTATATTAATATACTTATCGTCTAAGTTGGGGTTACAATGACCAGTGATATATATCATGTCGACAGATTGTTAAGTTGTTCTTTCTGGCTCTTCAGGTTTATAACTAGTATTAGTATAACTAGATGATGTTTGGAAGGCATACTAATCAATTGGGCTAAAAGAATTTATGAAGTAATATATTATTGGATCCGGGACGTGTATATGATAAGCAACAGTTCGAAGAGAAAGGGCTTCTCATTTTTTTTTTCTTTTAATATTTTATTTGAAAATTTGGCTGGCATGGGCGTCTATGAGTAGGTCAAAACCTGATTTGTATTATGTGCCTATTAATTCAGCTGGGATAGTGGACTGCAATTATGAATGATTGTCAGCCTGGATCCAGTACTCCACTTCTTAACTACATTTTTTCACCGTCAAAAGTCGAGTGTTCTTGACAGCTTTTTCTGTTGTGGCTGAACTGGCTTCTGCTTAATCAAAGGTGAATGAGTTTATACATTTTAAGATGGTATATATTCTGCATTAGCCCTTGGAAAGTGAGTTATGTTATCTGTAGCCTAAATTGATTAATTGTCTGAGCATGAAATCAAGAATTATTGTCACTTTGATTTTGTGGATCAGGAACCTTGTATCTTGTGAAGTATCCCATCAAAATCATTAGAGAACTGACCAGCGGATCTTTTTGTGGATGCATGTATTTGATTTCTCTCTTTAAGACATGATAATCTTTCAGTTCTTAGATTTTTTTTTCTCCTTTGTTGCTAAAATTATAGTTTAATCAGTTACGATTGTCAACTACATAGATATTTAGTTCATCTTACATCTTACACAGTGACCTGACTTTACAGTTGGGTATCAAATGGAGTTGTTGGTTCTCCTGCATTTGCAGCCTATGATCAAGGTTTGTCCTTTGGATTTTTGAGCCAACGTCTCTAGGTGCAATACACTATGGTTGTTTTTGTACTGCGATAATTAAGTGATATATTTCTCTTTATTGTTCAGGGTATGATGTTTTCCTTGGAAATTTTCGCGGACTGGTTTCGAGAGAACATGTTGACAGCAATATATCCCCACGACAGTAAGTGTACAACTTCATGCAGCTGCCATTCATGTCGATTGGAAGGTCCTTTATCCATATATCTTTGTTGAAATGGTATTGGTTTTCTATATATCTGCCATTCCTAAATTTCTGTCAACTTACTTTTACTTTCTGTATGTTGCATGTGCATGTAGATACTGGCGGTACTCCATAAATGAGCACGGTACACAAGATATACCTGCAATGATAGAGAAGATCCACAAAAGAAAAGTTTCTGAATTGAAAAATAGGCAAGCGGGTTTTGAGGTAGAGTGTGAGAGTGATCAACCTTACAAGCTCTGTGCCATTTCCCATAGTTTGGGGGGAGCTGCTATTCTGATGTATGTCATAACCCAGCGAATTGAGG
Source organism: Jaltomata sinuosa (assembly GCA_003996215.1). Taxonomy (NCBI): domain Eukaryota; kingdom Viridiplantae; phylum Streptophyta; class Magnoliopsida; order Solanales; family Solanaceae; genus Jaltomata; species Jaltomata sinuosa. The sequence goes on from QJPP01004263.1 coordinate 168,033, forward strand.
AAAAACCCCATAGGCTTTCAAGATTAATCTTGTTATCACCTGCTGGCTTCCATCATGATTCAAATCCTGTATTCACGGTGATGGAGTACGTATTCCTAGTGTTATCTCCTTTACTGATGCCCTTTGTGCCAGCTTTCTATATACCCACTCGGTTTTTCCGCATGTTGGTCAACAAGTTGGCACCGGACTTCCATAACTTACCTGCAGTTGGAGGCCTTGTGCAAACCCTGATAAGTTATGTGGTTGGTGGAGACAGTTCAAATTGGGTTGGAGCTTTAGGGTTATCACATTACAATATGAATGATATGCCAGCTGTTTCATTTTGCGTGGCACTTCACATGGCACAGATCAAACGCGGCCGCAAATTTATCATGTTTGACTACGGGAGTGCTGCTGCAAATATGGAAGACTATGGATCTCCACAGCCTTTAGATTTGGGGGAGTACTATATCCTTATTGATATTCCTGTTGATTTTGTTGCTGGGCAGAAGGACAACGTCATCAGGCCGTCCATGGTTAGGAAACATTATGACCTGATGACTGATGCAGGTGTAGATGTATCATATAAGGAGTTTGAGTACGCGCATTTGGATTTTACATTTTCTCACCGGGAAGAACTACTAGCATATGTTATGTCCCGGTTAATGTTAGTAGGGCATTCGACGAAGCAACCAACTGGGAAGAAATCATTAATGCACCAGAGAAATGAGGGACAACCGAGCAGCGATTAAGGTGTAATGCTGCAAAAGCCTGGGACACGTTTTTTTTTTTTTCTGGAGGTGCTTTCAGGTTGTTTTATATGCTCGATGAACAGATGAAAGGGTCGATGTATGAAAATCTAGGAAACACGGTATCACCTTGTTAAATTATCCTCCCGTTTTTTCTACCGCGGGGAGGGGATTCACCTATGTATAGTTTCTTGTATGTTGGTCATTGCAATGCACATTGTTTCTTTATGTTGTAAGAATCGGAGGTTTTGCAGTAATTATTGTAGGGAGTAATTATGGAATAGTCCAAGGTTCTTTTTCCCAACTGATATGTTCGTAACTAAGATAATACCTCAACAAGTGGGATAAGAACCTTTGCAAGTAGGATTATAATAGCACTTTAATTATTTAGTAATGGAAAAAGGACTATTGTGCCTAATTGTTGAACTTGTGTTGTTTTCATTTGTTCTCTTATGCTCTTTTTGAACTAGTGATATTTCATCTAGTGTCGGTATGGGATACAGGATGAAAAGAGTTGGTTTTTAGCCAATTGTCCCTATCTAGGGGAGTAGTTCTATTTTAGTTTCTCAAATATAACTGTGAGCATTTTTGGTTTCTTAAATAAAGTGGAGTACCTTTGATCGAAGATTTTGTTTTTTAAAGAAAGTTACACAAAAAGAACCCAATCGAGCTGATCATTTTTTTGTCAAATCTCCAGTCAATTCTTTAAAATATATTGACCGAGCTCAGTGGATTATTTATTTTTCCAAATTTTTATGCAAAAATAAAATAAAAATTGACTGAGCTCGATTGGTTTAATTTGGAAAAAAAGTTTAAATTATCTTTTAGGATCAAACCCATCGAGTCGGTAGGTTTTCCGTTCAGTCAGAAAGTCGGTCAATTTTTTTTTGAAAGACCCAACGGGTCAAAAGAGTATAAATGAATGAGGATACAACACTTACGTACTTGGGCCCGTTTGCACCAGGACTAGCCCATTCAAAGTAGGAAACGAAAACAAACAAAAGAAATAACAAAAAGCCAAAATCTATCTAAGACAAAAGCGAAAAATGAAAGTGACGAGGAGAAGCCCGATGGTCACCAACGAAGCTTCGAGAACCGCCGTTGGTCTCACACCAGAGAAGGAAAGCTCCACCGCAAGGTTAATTAATGTCCTCTGAGCATCTTCATCGCCTAAGCTAAAAGAACTTCAGGTAACACAACGAACACCTACAATCAAACTCCAAAATTCTACTCTTAACTTTAGAAACATTCTTTTTCAGCTTCAATATAGATCATATCTTCTAATTTATGAGTCTTGGGTTGATGCATCTCTGACACCTCTAAAATCTCACGAGGTACTATGTAATCAATATCCACCGAAGAATTCTTCTAACTCATACTCGCGAAGATGGACCGCCATTCTCATCCTTAGAGGACGTTTTGCCTTTGGATGCCCCATCTGTATTATACTTGTACCCATTGTTTCTAGGTTTGCTCCATTGCACCACCTTACAGTCAATCTTAGGAATATATCCTTCTAGGAATTGAAATAGTAGAGGACACTGTTGGGGAATATTATGAAGCCATGGGTAGAGATGTCTAGAAAGTAAGTATGCATTTTTGCTAATCTCATACAGAACCTTTGGAAGAGTGTTGTTGCAATCTTCCTTCCTCTATAGGTGTATGGTCTGGTTCATGTGTAGGAAAAGAACCTGTAACCCTGCAGCTATTGCAAAAGTATACAAGATTTGTTTCTTGTGTACTGATACTGCACGTGCTCTTCTTTTGTTGAGTACTACAGTGCATATTCCGATGGCTGCTATGAGACCTCAGCTGTGAGTCGGGCGATTTTCGAATTGATGGGTGAGTTGCATCTTTCGGGCTACCATGAATTCTTCAATTATTCCTAGTCCATTGTTTGGACTTAGAGTTTATCTTTATTTTGGGGTTGCATCCCCTTCTTTCAAACAACTAGTAGAGTGTTGGTACAACGACTTTCAGATTCTAGGGGTTTAATTTTCGCAAGTTGTTATTATTTTCTTTTAAATATATGAATCACTGGTTTACTTAATGAAGATTGTTTAGTTGTCTAATTTTTGATTAAGTGTTGGGTTGATTTTTTGTTCTCCCATCGAAAGTTTAGTGTGGGTGCCACTTGCGGCGGTTTAGGTCGTGACAGCAGGTGATTCCTAAAGTGTTGGTGTCGATTCCTAGACCACCTCCCACATTTCCCCAGAGGTTGAAGAAGAAAGTTGAGGATGAAAATTTACACAAGTTTATTTCTATGTTGAAGCAGCTATCCATGAACATTCCACTAGTTGAGGCCCTAGAGCAGACGCCAGGTTATGCTAAGTTTATGAAAGACTTGATGACGAAGAAGAGAATAATGAGTTTTGAGCCGACAAATAACTTGCACTATTGTAGTGCCATTGCTTCACGATCGCTAGTTGAGAAAAAGGAAGACCCTGGAGCATTCATCATTTTATGTACCATTGGGCCTAAAATTTTGCTAAAGCTCTTTGTGATCTTGGTGCAAGCATTAATCTTATGCAGCTTGCTATTTACCAGAAGTTGGGCTTAGGATCTCCAAGACTGACTACTATGCGGCTACTGATGGTAGATTGTAATGTTAAGAAGCCGATTGGGATATTGTATGACATGTTGGTCAAGGTTGGTGATTTCATCTTTTTGGTCGACCTTGTGATCCTGGACTGTGAGGTAGATTTTGAGCTCTCCATCATCTTGGGGAGACCATTCTTGGCCACTGGAAGAGCACTAGTTGATGTAGAGTATGGTGAGCTGCGATTCAGGCTTAATGATGAAGAGAGAGTTTTCCATGTTCGTAGATCCATTAAGCATCCTAGAGATATGAATGTCATCTTTGTGATTGATACTATTGATGATGTGGTTGATGTGTCAGTTGAGGAGAAATTTACTATTGAGACCTTGGCAGTCGTGATCATGAATTTAGATGTTGACGACATGGATGATCATGAGAAGACAGTTAATGCATTGTATGGTCAAGGTTCATATTATTATGCCCCTAAGAAGTTGGATCTGGGCTGAAGAATTATGAGACTCCTCCAGCAAGCCCTCTATTGAGGAGCCACTAGTTCTTGAGCTCAAGCCTCCTCCAACACAATTGCAATATGTATTTTTGGGGCCTTATCATACTTTGCCCGTCATTGTTTCAGCTAGCTTACTTGAGTCCCAAGTGGAAGCTCTAATGTCTATTTTGCAGATGTACAAGAGAGCTATTGGGTGGACTATGGCTGACATCATTGGGATTCCTCTGGGTATTTTCTCACACATAATTAAGCTAGAAGAGGATTGTATTCCTTGCATTAAGCACCAAAAAAGGTTGAATCTGCCAATGCAAGAAGTGGTAAAGAAAGAAATCATCAAGTGGTTGGACGCTGGTGTGGTGTTTCCTATTGTTGACATGAAGTGGATGAGTCCAGTTCAGTGTGTGCCAAAAAAAGAGGGATGACTGTTGTCCCTAATAGCAAGAATGAGCTGATTCCCCATGCATACAATTACTGGACGGAGAGTGTGCATGAACTATAGGAAGTTGAACACCTGGACCAAGGACAACTTTCCTATGCCATTCATGGATTAGATTATTGATAGACTTGCAGGTAGAGGTTGGTACTATTTTCTTGATGGTTACTCAGGGAATAATCAGATTTCTATTACTCCAGAAGATCAAGAAAAAACCACCTTCACTTATCTGTATAGTACTTTTGCATTCAAAGGGATGTTGTTTGGTCTGTGTAATGCACCTGCCACTTTTCAGAGGTGCATGATGTACATCTTTTCTGACATGGTGGAAGTCACAGTCGCAATTTTTATGGATGACTTCTCAGTTGTGGGTGACTCTTTTGAATCTTTCCTTGACCAGTTGTCAAAGTGCTAAAATGGTGTGAAGAGACTAACCTTGTGCTGAACTGGGAGAAGTGCAATTTCATGGTGAAATAAGGTATTTTGATGGTCCATAAGATCTCTGAAAAAGAAATAGAAGTAGACAAAGCTAAGTTATTGCCAAGTTGCCTCCTCCGATTTCAGTGAAGGGTGTTCGTAGTTTTCTGGGGCATGCTGGTTTCTACTGATATTTCATTAAAGATTTTTTGAAGATTGTGAATCTCTTGTGCAAATTGCTGGAGAAGGATACAAAGTTTGTTTTTGATGACGCATGTTTGAAGGCATTTGAATGCCTGAAGGAAAATCTCATCTCAGCACCCATTATTAATGCACCAGACTAGTCCCAAACATTTGAGGTAATATGTGATCCTAATGGGTTTGCCTTAGGTATTGTTCTTGGGAAACATAAGGAAAAGAACTTTCATCCCATCTATTATGCTAGCAAATCGTTAAATGTGGCCCAAAAGAACTACATTGTGACGGGGTAGGAGCTGTTGGCTGTGGTTTATGCTTTTGAGAAGTTTAGAGCTTATTTGTTAGGTACCAAGATTGTTGTTCATACTGACCATACAACATTCTGGTATCTTATGGAAAAAAGAGATGCAAAACCTAGGCTGATTATATGGGTACTCTTGTTGCAAGAGTTTAATTTTGATATAAAACACCAAAAGGGGACTGAAAATCAGGTTGCAGTTCATTTGTCAAGGTTAGAGCAGGAAGGGAGACCAAAGTGCGAACTTGAAATTAATGAGGCATTTCCTGATGAGTATGTCTTAGCAGCCTCTCAAGAACTTATTCCTTGGTTTGCTGTTGGACTTTCTGGCGAGGGATATGATGCTTGATGACTTGAACTACCACTAGAAAAAGGAAGTTTCTTCATGAGATGAGGAAGTTCTATTGGGATGAGCCATGTTTGTTTTGTATTTGTGTTGATAGTGTGATTCAGAGATGTGTAGTTGAGGCTGAGATGATGTGTATTTTGAAGGCATGGCATTCCTCTTCTTTTGGAGGACATCATGGTGCCATCCGAATTGCGCTAAAAATTCTTCAGAGCGGGTACTATTGGCTCACCATCTATCAGGATGCCTACAATTTTGTCAAGTCATGTGATAAGTGCCAACGACAAGGGAACATATCAAGAAAGCATGAGCTTCCGATGACCCCTATTCTTAAGGTAGAGCTATTTGATGTATGGGGTATTGACTTCATGGGCCCTTTTGTCAGCTCATATGTCCATAAGTACATCTTGGTGGCTGTTGACTATGTATCCAAGTGGGTGGAAGTTGTTGCACTTCCCACCAATAAAGGTAAAAGTGTCACTACATTCTTAAAGAAGAATATCTTCTCAAGGTTTGGCACTCTGCAGTCTATCATCAACGATGGGAGTTCTTAGTTCTGTAGCTGGTTGTTTAACACATTGCTGGCCAAGTATGGGGTCAAACACAAGGTTGCTACTCCCTACCATCCTCAGACAAGTGAGCAAGTCGAAGTCTCTAATCGGGAGATAAAGACCATATTAGTGAAGACTGTGAATGCTAATCGGACAGATTTGTCTAGAAGGTTGGGTGATGCTTTATGAGCTTATAGGATAGCTTACAAAACGCCAATAGGGATGTCTCTCTACCAGTTGGTGTTTGGCAAAGCTTGTCATATTCTAGTTGAATTAGAGCACAAGGCGTTATGGGCACTCAAGAAGCTAAATCTGAACTAGAGCGAAGCCTCTAACTTGAGGCTGGAGCAGTTGATTGAAATGGATGAGTTCAGACTGCAGGCATATGAGAGTGCAACATTGTACAAAGAGAGAATGAAGCTATACTATGAGAAAAAGATTCTGAAAAAGGAGATCAGTCCTGGACACTTGGTCTTGTTGTTCAACTCCAGACTTTGCTTGTTTCCAAGCAAGCTGAAGTCGAGGTGGGATGGGCCATTTAAAGTGGTCCAAGTATTTACATATGGGGCCATCAAACTTGAAGGTACAGATGGCAAAAAATTTAAGGTGAATGGACAGCGAGTTAAGCTATATTTGGGTAATCTGAATGAGGTAAAAGTGATCCATCTTATGTATTTTGACGAAATCTGAGTAATTAAGGTACATGCATCATGCCACAATGTTAAATCATATGCTTCGTGGGAGGCAACCCAAGGGGTAACTTTATGAAGTCTGAGTAGTCAAGTGACACGCGTCGTGCCACTACGTTAAATCAAGCACTGCTTGGGAGGAAACCCAAGATTTATATTGTATTTAAGCTCTATATAATAGTTAGGATGTCTTGACGTGTGTTGAAGTGTGCAGGAACAGATAAATAAAAAAGTGGAGGCACTGGAGAAAAGATTCTCCCACGGGTCACATGGTAGATCGTGAAACAACCCACAACCCTTGGGAAGCATCTGTGAATTTAAACTAGAGGCGGAGAAGCTACCGGAAGGAACTCACAATTTATGTCACGAATCGTGAACCATCTCACGAACCATTGCATAAGCTCTCAATTTCTCACCGTTGTGAATATCTCACTGGCTCGATCTCATGAGTTGGATGACAGATAATCACTAATGTGATGGCCCATGGGATTTCAAATCAAGGATACAGGTAAGTGATCCGTGGAAGCCACCCATCACATAGCCTATGGATCGTGAAGTCGAGTAGTGGACTGGGTGAAGTAAAAATTTAATTTTGTATGCAACTCGACCTGACCCGACTCGGTTTTTCTTTTTCCAATTGTATAAAATTAAAAGACCCGATCAACTAGGGTCAAATATTTTCAACTCTCCCACTCCCTCCACAATCCCCATTCGATCACAGTTACCCTAATTCACACCATAACCGTCGATCTCACCCCCCTTAAAAGTTGGCTGGAAAGTTCTTCTCCTTCATCATCACTGTCACTAGTCGAAGAGCACACACCCACTTGCATATTTCTCACTGATCATTCAAGAACTTCTCCAACAAGGTATGGTATCACACTCTACTTTTTTGAGTTGTTCTTCTAAGATTTAAGCCTATCAGTTCTCATCTGTGCAATTTGAATTCTTGTAAATGGTAGAATTCTAGGTTTGAGTCAATGTTAAAGGGTGAATTTGAATTTTAAAAGGTAATACGGGTTAAAAGTTATGGGATCATGTGTGTAGTTTATGATTAAAAACTTTGGGACTGATATCTGGGCTAAAATTTGGTTTATGCTGGTCGGGTGGTCCCACTTGTTGAGTCAGAGGGAATTACGACATCGGATGTTTGAAAATGAATTTTGATAGTTGTTTTGCCTGCCAACTCCCAACGATATTATCACAATAAGATTAAGGGTGAAGTATGAGTAACCCTGTGATTTTTTTATTACGTGAGGATTATGCTAGCGTACGTCCAAGGATCGTAAAGGAGAGATTGATTTTTTGAGAGATGTTAAGGCCTTAAACTTGTTCATTTCATTAAGCACTGAGATTTATGCCTTGAAAGGGTGCGTAACCTCAAGTGCCCAATAGAAAGAACAAGTTTTTGCTCATATGTGGCTTGATGGACCAAGCCACAAGTCATGTCCTGGCTCATCATGAACATCTCTAGGGAATTTAGGATCTATCCAAAATCTATGGATGGGGTTCACGAGTCATGGAGTGATCCACGAACCGTGATCCTTAGCCGTGGGAAAGAAAAAAAAGGCTTTTGAGCACTATCCCTTTCTCATGGTTGGGTTCACAAGTTGTGGGGCACCTCACAGACCGTGAGTCCAGACGTGGGAGGTTGAAAAAGATTCTAATTGCTTAGTGTCCCAATCCCACGATTATTTTGACAAGCCATGAGTCACCTCACGACTCACCTCACGAGCCATCGGTCACTCGACGGTCCGTGAGTTGTAATAAAAAAATTTCTTTCTTTTCTTTCTTTCCTTTTTGTTGTTTATATAGATCTTGTTTTCCCACAAGTACTCATGGCACCAAAGACTCTATTATGTTGAGAGGTTCCACGAAGAGCAAAGGACACCACTCTATCACGTCTAAAGGATCAACCCACTGATTCAAACGACGAGTGATAACGCTCAAATCGTGCTCCCCAAGTTGGAGGTCACGGAGATCGTCAGAGCAAAACACATTTATATTATCAACGGATGTTGGGATCGTACCCATAGAGAACAATATAGTCGCGATCGAGCTAATAAAGAATGCAAGCAAATTATTGAAGTTCAATTAACAAAAAAGGGAAAAGATATCTAAAAGGGGGGTTTTAGCCTAAAAGTAAAGATAAAAGAAAATCAAATAAAAGATAGATTGATCAATGGCTTTCACCTTGCTTTCGCCAAGCAAGGATAACAAGGGAGAATTGGGAATGGAAATTCAATTGAAAAGACTTACACCCATTCAACACATGGGTAGTCTTGGCTAAAGGTGCACTTAACTGTCTTTTGACCAATCGAGCATATATCTCATGTGTTCTCTCGAACCACCACGAGTAAGCAATAAACCAACCAAATAACTTGGGTGAGTTAGGTTATCTTTAACCCCAACTCTTAGATGGGAGTCCCCGACAATGGCGCCATTTTTGATAACGCTCAAATCATGCTCCCCAAGTTGGAGGTCACGGCGATCGTCAGAGCAAAACACATTTATAATTCCCAACGAGTGTCGAGGTCGTACCCAAAGGAACAATGTAGTCGCGATCGAGCTAACATAGAATCCAAGAACTTATTAAAGTTCAATTAACAAAAAAAAGGGGAAAAGATATCTAAAGGGGGGTTTTAGACTAAAACTAAAGATAAAGCAAAATAACTAAAAGATAGATTGATCAATGACTTTCACCTTGCTTTCGCCAAGCAAGGATAACAAGGGAGAATTGGGAATGAGAATTCAATTCAGAAGACTTGCACCCGATCAACACATGGGTAGTCTTGGCTAAAGGTGCACTTAACTGTCTTTCGACTAATCAAGCAACAATCCTCAGGGGTTCTCTCGAATCACCACGAGTAAGCAATAACCAACAATTTACTTGGGTGAGTTGGGTTATCTCTAACCCCAACTCTTAGATGGGAGTTTCCAGCAACCAAACTATCTCTAGCCTTGGTCTAGATTGGAAACCCCAAATCCCCACTATTTAATCTTCCCGAATTTAAGAAAATCCTTTCTCAAGCAAAAATCCAAATTAGAAATCTAAGTCAATGTTTGCAACCATTGACTATAAATTCAAGCATGGAGGATTCAATAGACCCAAATAATTAAACAAGAGTAAAATCTATATATGAATTCAATACCCAAACAAGTATTATCTCTAATACAACCCAAAATCTCAATTCAACAATTACACCAATAAAATAGCAATTGAGAACAAGAGTTGAAGAATGGAAACTAAGGATTTTACAATAAAAAGCATCCAAATCTTCACTCCTATAGTGTTGGTTGATGAACTTGCTCTCCAAGCTTGCCAAAAGTTGTGAGAATAGCCAAAGATAACTTCCAAAATGGCTGAGGAGTCTTTTGTATCAATTGGGGTTTCCAAAAGTGGGAATTTCCAAATCTGTCCTGCAGCTGACGACGCCTTCATCGCGGTCACGTGATCATGCTTCGCGATTGCAAAGTTCTGTGTTTTCTCTCCATGAGGTCGCGTGGTCTCAACCTTACGGTCACGTAGTTCTGAATTCTTCCTTGTGCATCGCGGTCGCGTGACTCACTCTCGCGGTCGCGATGAGTAACTTGGTGTCAGTGATCAACAACTCCTTTTTTCTCCCATTTGACTTGTTTTCACTCGAATATTTCCCGAACACTTCTAAAACACTGAAACCTGTAAAATAGAAGAAATTCATGTCAAATTGCACTATTTATCCACTTTATACTAGCAATGGCATAAGATTTGAAGCTAAATAAGTAGGTAGAATACCAACTTATCAAACCCCCAAACTTGAACTATTGCTTGTCCTCAAGCAACCAAAAAAATTCTATTTCAAGAGGCACACAACACAAGGGCAAAGACATCACTTCAAGCCAAGAAAAACCCATTTCAATCACCAAGTATGACTTCGGTTGGTACTAACGATGAGTCAATACATGATAACTTACTCTAAGCATTCCCCTCATTTCAAAGCACAATTCAATGATGCAATGGCACAATAAGAATAAGCAAGTGACAACAACCAATCCTCGAGATGTGACTCAAACTACTAGCTTACCAAAACATGCTCATTTGACTCATTTTTGGAGTTTATCAATGTCACCAACTATCCTAATTCGCATGCCCTCACCAGAACGAAAGTCCCAAAAATACATTATGTACAAAGACAAAGGGACAAATACAAACACTCACACTCACAAAGAATTTCAAGTACCAACAAGTATCAACCATAGACTTGCCCTTATTTTCATTCGCCGCTAGCTCAAATACAATCGGTCAGAGATCTCAAAGGGCTTTTCTAAGCTTGTAATGTAGGCTAGAGGACGGGTAGGATAGGCCTTTGGATTCAAGTAACTACATCCTCCTCAAACTCTACACAACTTTTTTAATTCGAAACCAAGGCCATTCATTTCATTTTCATTCAACACGAGGCACCATTTCACTTCTTTTTATTTGAAGCCCCAATTTTTATCATTTTCTTCACCTTGGAGGATTCATTTATTTTCTTTCCTTTCCTCTTTTCCTTTCGTTTTGATTTGTTTCCTCCTTTTTGGCAATTCTTATTAAGCAACAAACCATGATTTAGTCGTTTAGCACTCCTCCAAGGTACCTTTATCAACCCCCAAACTTAGACTTTTAGCCTCGATTTCACACTTGTGGAGTTCAAGGAGGGACAGGTTCAAGAGAGGGACTCATGTTCAAAAATGGTTTAAGGCTTGTATCAAGGTTGCCAAAGAAAAGGTATTAGGCTCAAGAGGGGTGACTAATGATTCAATTTAAGTGCAATGGTGGCTTTTAAGGCTAATTAGGCTTCGATAATCACAAAGAAGGCCTAAGATAATTTCTCCAACCAAAAGTAATCAAGACTAGCTTTAAAGACTAAACGGGCAAGTTTTAGTTAACACAAGCAAGCACAAAAATTATTCAACTAAAACTCACCACACATGGCATGCGAATCATTCAAGAAGGATCGATTTTAACTTCCTAAACAAGAACAAAGAGGAGCCATTCTATATTATCACTGCTAATGAGCTAAGAGTCACAAAAAGATAAAAGGTTTGTCACAAGCATCATTCTTCGCCATGCACTTTTCATAATTTTTTTGGAAGGGTACACCTATTTCACTTAATATGTAAGACTACTTCATTAATACCAAACAAGTCAATTGCAACCAAAACCTTAAAATACGATGATATGCCCTTAAGAATGATGTCACTCAGTTATCATTGGGCCAATTCATCTATTTAATTTGGTATGGCTACACAAAGTGGATCAAACCAACCATCACAATCAACAGGCACATGCGATTCGCACATGCCAAAGTGTGGGTTGCACGTGCAGTGCACATGCCAACAGTGGGCATATGCAAACCTCGTGCGATTCACACATCAACATATGTGATTCTTTGTTCCCAGCTCCGACAAGCTCTATCTAGCCTAACGGGTACTCAGACTTCCCCTGGCTCCAACACACTTACTATAAAAAAAAAAACAAAGAAGCTACAAGAAAAGAAACTAGCAACCTAAACCATCAACTCCATCTATATCAACAAACAAACTTGACAAGGGCACATCAATATCCAACAATAAAAAAAAACAAGCTCGATAAGGGCACAATATTCAAAACAACATGCTAGATAGAGTGCCAGCCTCCCCCAACTAACAACGTGCAGTTCCCTCACTGCAACAAAATAAGGGAAGAGTTTGAGGGGGCTCTCTGAAGGGTGTATCACTCAGAACCAGAACTTCTAGTTCCAGAAAGGACCCAGTCTCCCTCATCAGCATCATCCTCAATGTCAGACCCACATAGCTTCCTCAGAGTGTTTATCATCTTCGTGAGGAACTTGCTTTGCTTCCTATCATGGTACCTTTGCTTTTTCTGTCGACTTTCCACCTTAGGCAACCTCTCCTTGATGTGTTGTTGCTGGTTTGCTACACTAGCTAGTGTAGGGCCACTGGGAGTAGTGGAAGATAACGGCCCTGATGCCAGTGTGGTGGAAGTCTCACCCAGACCCGAAGGTAAGCCTGCTACAATCTGATGAAGATCGGCATCCATGCCATAGACCTGGCTGGAGATGTGGCAGAGTGTCGGAGGCCCAATTTTGAGAGGACCAATAGTCTCAGCAGTAGTGGCTGACTCACGTGCCTCACTAGACTCGGGAAATAGACCAAATGATGGTGAATCCACGTCTATCTTTCTCTTCTTCAATGCTTGCATGGGGCCTATTTTCTTCAGAGGGTGAATCAATTTTTCGAGCTTCCTCTCATTTTCACCATCCCTCTTTGCAACCCCGACTACATAGCATAAGTGAGTGATCAACAAAGGGAAAAGCAGACTCTTGTTACCTTCGAGCACTACTTGTTGAATTTTTTGCACAATCAAATACCCCATATTCACCGGAAGACCCTCCATCATAGCATAAATCACCTTTGCTTTGTCGGTGGTCACATCGACTTCATTCTTGGATGGCATAACTCGGGCATAAATGATTGAGAGCCAAGTACGGGCTTCAAGGTTAAACTCGGATGACTCAATCCTTGTGTTCAACGCTATCCATTACTAGATTGTGCCATCATACAAGTGCTCCACAAACTAATCAGTCCCCAACTCTGTAGCTCGGGATTTGAAGCTGGCATTGTCGTCATTTGGGAGGTTATAATATTCATTGATCAACTCCAGATCAAACCAAAGCAATTTTCCACGTACCTGCACCATCAAGTTATTTGCGAAGTTTGTCTCAACCCCATTAGCATAGAACTCTCGAACCACAGTAAAGTTTGCCTTGATAGGTTCGGGGGTGAAGCATAACCACCCACTATCAACCAACTTCCCATAGAAGTCAGCCCATTTCTCCTCCAATCCATCCAACATAATACCTCGCTCCCTCGTGATTTGATTTGTCAAGAGACGGTCATATAGTTGAGAGAACTTGAGGGAGATGAAGGTTACTTGGTCAAAGTACTCCTCGTCGGCCACTTGGTTGGCATCTTCATGTTCAATCTCGGCCATTTTCAAGCTTGAAGTACCTATACAAGGAACAAAATTGTCAAACAATGATATAGGAATATAAATCAATGTATTGGGGCATGATTAGGCCAAAGAAATAAGCCAAAGCAAGCCCGGGCAGAGCTGGGCAGAGTTGCTATTTTTGGGACTGTGAAAACTGGTCATTGCGATCGTGGGATTGGGAATCGCGATCGCGGGATTGGGCATCGCGATCGCGAAGACCAATTTATTTATTTTTGAAAATTAAAGCATCACATTTGCAGAATGGGGCATCGCAATTGCAAAGCTCATCGAAGTTGGTCATTGCTATCGCGGTATTTGGGCATCACGATCGCGATGGTCATCTTCTTGCCCAGAAAAATTCTTTCAGACATTTCATCGAGCAAGTGCTTTGCACCCTTTTGCACACCATTTTTACACCACATGGGCATCACCTTTTGTCCCAAAATCAGCAAACCAAATGATTTTTTTTATGCCTAACAAGATTTCACCCGAAATTTCATACCACAACACCCAATTCACCCATTATTGTAGAAAGCAAAAATTGACACCCATTTGGGTGTTTAAAGCAACTTACTTTAGCACAATGAGGGTAGATTGAAGAAGAGAAAACAGAGATCATACCTGAGAAGGTTCAAAGATGCTTATGAAATTGAAGTTGATGGAGTGTATTATTCTTGCCTTTAGGAGAGAAAAGAAGCCAAGTTTCAAAGAAAATTTTACTTTTAAAACTGCTCCTTTGATCTTTTAATACTTGGAAACCATTCAGTGTCTTGCAGTCACGAGGCTCTATCATGTGATCGAGATTAGTTAAAATCACCCGACTCCACGCGATCGCGAAGTGTTCATGCGGTCGCGAAGAGTTAGGAAGAATTCACCTCATCGCGATCGCGAGGGTCAGGTTTCGCGATCTCGATGCCTTAGCATCATTTGAGTTTTCAAAATTTTCACACAGTACACTATTTTGACGTGCGATGCCTGGTGCGATGGGCATTTTGTGAAGTGAAAAATGCACCTCCTTCGCACATGCCAATATTTTTTATCAGTTCACTGCTTGCTTTTGCGATGGCATGTGCGATGGGCACTCTTCCAGGTGCGAAAAGCACGTTCTTTAGAGGTATTTTTGGTGCTTCTTAACACTTGGTTCCTCTTCTCATTCCTTTGGGCACCTAAAAACACACCAAAAAGAAACAAAAAGTGAAGTAAAGCATAAAAATGATGGGTTTCCTCCCATCAAGCGCATAATTTAACATCACGGTGCGACGCCGGCTACCTCACCATCGAGATTTCCACTTGAAAGATTTGAACCTTCGACCCAAACTCGAATCAAACTTCCGGTGACAATCCCAGGGTGAAGGTTTGAGCATGAGAAGGCCATTTTCGTGGTTTTGCATTTTGTACTTTTTTGCCTTC
The DNA here is from genome assembly GCA_003996215.1 of Jaltomata sinuosa. Classification (NCBI taxonomy): domain Eukaryota; kingdom Viridiplantae; phylum Streptophyta; class Magnoliopsida; order Solanales; family Solanaceae; genus Jaltomata; species Jaltomata sinuosa. Next base: position 183,165 of record QJPP01004263.1, read on the forward strand.
AAGTGAGGAAGGTCGCTTTGCCCTCTTGCAACAACAAACCTTAAACCGGTTAAACCTCGATCCACCCTCCTTACAAAGTCCTCCAACAGCTTGATTACTTCAACTTTCGTCCATTCAACCAAACTCAAGGTCGAAGAGTGGTTGGAGTTGGATTTGGGCGTCTCCACCTTCAATCTTGTTTCATTCATTATGTCCTCACTTTAGAATGTACTAGAGCCTTTCAAGATGAATCATTGGACTTTGACTTGCAACTCTAGTATCATTCTCTTAATCTCGACATCACGAGTCATATATGAGGTAGTTGGTTGCCTCAATACCTTTAATTCATGAGCATTCCTTGTGTCTTTCTCTTCAATAGAAGACAACTCAAAACCACTATCCACGTCCGTGCATGTGTCAATTCAAGCATTCACGTTAGTATTCAAGTTTCGGATAGCAATTTCAAGTCGCTCTTCGTTTTTTCTTTCTCTTGACATGCCTTTTCAACAATATCTCGAACATTGGTAGCATTCTTTCACGTTGTTCCCCATAAGTCTCAAGTTGGCGAGTTAGGTCCAACATCCATTCCAGGATCACTACCTCACCTAACACCACTTTTTCCTCTTGTTGGGGTTCAACCACCACCGGTACAAACTCACTCTCAGGGGATGTCATATTTTGTAAATCTTCATCATCATCATCCTCAAAGTGAATTTAATGGAGTTCAATGTTTGAAATTTGTTCATTTGCTTGGCTTGGAGGGTTTTCTTCATCAATATGGCAACAAGGAGCAGACAACTCCACCATGGGTTGCGAGGCATATTTTTGTTCCTCTTCTTCTTTAGCTCTTGCATCCACAAAGTCTTGCTTTATAGATTGCACACCCTCCTCTATGACATCTTACTTGGACAAGATAGTTTGGACCATGGCATATAGGCTCTTTGGGGAGGTGTCTTCTTCATCAACCTGAGCAAGAGGCATGGACAAATCTGCCATGGATTATGAAGCATATTTTCTCTCCTCTTCTTCTTTAGCTCTTGCATCCACAAAGTCTTGCTTTATGGACTGCACACCCTCCTCTGTGATATCATGCTTGGCCAAGAGAGTTTAAACCATGGCATATAGGCTTTCAGGGTAGGTGTTTTCTTTATCAACTTGAGCAAGAGGCGTGGACAATTCCGCCATGGATTGTGTGGCAAGATTTGTCTCCTCTTTTTCTTTAATTCTAATGCCCACCAAGCCTTGCTTTATGGATTTCACACCCTCCTCTTGGGTTTCTAGTGAGTCCAAGAGGGTATGAAGCTTTGCATACATGCCTCCTTCGCTTGCTACGTCATGGTTCCTATTAGGATCACAAACACCACTAGCAACATGGTTAGCATAAGAGGGGGAGGAGGATGGTCATTAGGGCAATTGCTCCATTGTACATCACGACCACCACACAAATACCAATTACGACCATCATAGGAATAAGAAGGTGAATACCTCCCTCTCCTAGGGCTAATTTTATATTTTTGCTGAAGGTGGGGTCCTCCACAATAACAACAAGGATTATTATAACAAGGGTTGCAACCACCAATATCTCTATCATTTTGAGATGCCATGAAGTCAAACACAAAATAAAACTTACACAAAAGAAAAATAACTATTCACAAAATTGAACTAGAGTAAGTAAACTCAAATTCTAAACTAACTCAATACGCCAAGTTGTTCCCCGAAAATGGCACCATTTTTTATGAACGCTCAAATCGTGCTCCCCAAGTTAGAGGTCACGAAAATCGTGTAGCAAAACCAAATTTATAATCCCAACGAGTGTCGGGGTCATACCCAAGGGACTTGGAGTAGCTAAATAGAGATTGTATTGAGTTGAGTTCAAAGCGAGAGTAAATACTCAAAATAGAAAGTAAAAGGATGGGGGAATTGGGATGTTGTCACTACAATCACAATTTAATTAAAAAGCAGTAAAATGAAAGAGGGTGTACCAAGTTGACTAGACGACTAGGGATGCATATCCAATGGGGCTTTAGTCATGGGATAGAGTGATTATCAATTCATATTTATTCTCGCTTAATGACATAAGTAGCAATGGTCATGGGTAAGAATTGCTTATCTCTTGATCAACAATCTTATATCCGATGATCTCGATTAGAGCATCATCAGTTTGACCAACAAACAACCAATCTAAGCTTGGAGAGGTCACACTATCTCTAGCTTAGACCCTTAAATGGGTGATTCTGCTGATAAGAGCTATCTCTAGCCTCAAATCTGAGTAGAGTCCCAAGTTCCCACTAGTAATTTCACATCCAAAACCATGAAATCCTTTCTCAAGCAATCACATAGTCAAGTAATGAAAATTAATGTTTGCAACCACTAATTTTAGGATTAAAACTTGGTGAACTTACTAGACTCATGTCAAATAAGCAATTATAAGCAAGAATAAATAACACCCACACCCATTTGTTAAGCACCCATCATTAATACACCCCTAGACAAGATAAATTAGCCACTCATAGCAAGAGAGAAAGAGATACCAGCTGGGTAAGTCAAATTCTTTTCCATTAGAGTTGAATCTCAAGTTCTAGATTCAATTTGAGCATACAAGTGTTAACCAAGAGGATTAGATTGAAACCCTCTTCTCAATGGAGGTGAAAACTTAGTCTCTAAGCAAAAAGCTCTTCAGAATATTCAGGACTAAAGAAAGCTATTTACAATTGTGCCTAAATAGGCCTTTTATAGTTTCCCAAAATGTCACTAAAAATTAGGACAAAAAAGCCCTTTGGGAGGTGTGCAGCGTGACGTGCAGTTCGCACGTTGTGATGTGCGCGTCTCACACTACCTTCAGTTGAACCAGTGACTTCATCTATCTTTGGGAGCTCTGTGCAAAGGGGGTGCAGTTCACACCTTGGGATGTGCGCGTTGCACAGCGACCGCACCCTTTAACAGATTCTTCAGTGCCTTTTGTAGCTCCATGCGAAAGAGGTGCGGTTCGCACCTTGGCTTGTGCATGTCACACGGCCACCGCATCTCCAATCAGAATCTTCAGCTTTTCCAAACGCTTCACACTTAACTCCTTTTTTATCTCTTTTTGGGTCCATATCCTTGTTTTTCATCTTTTATCAAAAGTACCTGCATAGACATCAATAAAGGCCATAAGAACCTCTAAATCTATTCAAAACGTAGAAATAATTTATGGATATCAGCTCAATAAGTTGGTAGATTACTGACTTATCAATGAGGCGGAGGAGATAGATGCACACCAGCTCGTACGGAAGCCATAACAAACATCCGGCCATGAACGCACTCCTCCCCAATATAAAGAGGGACGAGATGCATCAACCGGGTCCACTAGCTCAAATAATGGAGAATTAGATGCTCTGGAGTATAGTGCTAAAAAGGCTGATGCACCAGAGTCCAGTGATAAGGGTTCGGGTTTAGATGCCTAAAGCAACACAGAAAAAAGAGAGAATATGGAAACTACTGAAGAGCCAGGAAAAAGTTTGTTTCTTAAGAGCAAGGACCCCTCATACTGAGAGCACATCCAGTGATAGGTCAAAGAGGCCAAGGAAATCTATCTTCATGGCACCAGTATCATGGCAAAGGGGCACTGCAGAAGACCAATAACTGAGGAAGCTAGAATCAATTCCTCTGAGCTTCAAGAATACCCTACCATTGATGATATATTCAACTACTACCGCTTGGATTAGATCAGTCGACCATTGCGAGACTACCAACTAGATTTAGTCTAAGATTTTTGTGCCAATTATACAGCAACACTTGATAACAGCTACATGAAGGGCCAAAAAGCCAAAGATTTCCCAGCTCTAGATAGTGTCCCAGTCCGTAGGGTCCAGGTGGACATCTCTGCCCGAACTATCAACAGGTTTACCTATGGGCTAGAATATGTTGATCTGAACAACACCTTAGAGTATGACTATCGGTATCAAAATCAGGCAGAGCAGACTAGATGGTTGGCACAAGTTTTGACTGAGACGGAGCCAGAATGGTTGCATCAAGAAAAGCCAAAAATCTTCAAACCATCATTGAGCTTCAGAGCTAAGTTCTAGTGGGTCTTGGTCCACCTGAATCTTATGCTCACAGGTGGTGACAATCAGTCAACTGATGAGTGGGTTGTTCTAGTGGCAAGTTTTATGTTGAAGTACAAGCTAAACTTCAGATGAATAATTACAAAAGAAATCCGATAGTGGGTAAATAAGACTGCCACATCGTATCCATTCCCATGCCTGATTAATTAGTTGTGTGCAAATGTTGGAGTCTTACTTTTGGATGGAATTGATCATGCTATCCCATCCACTAAAACACAAAATATTGACAAAACAAAAGATAAGAATAAGCCACTGGTACAGAGTATGAGGTCAATATTTGGGTCAGTAGAGCCCATGACTATTCATGATGCGTTCAAATTGCCCCCAGAAGCGGAACCATATATCGCTGCACTTCCTTAACCTAAAGGGAGTCTGAATGAGGCCACCTCTGCAACCATAGGAAAAGAGGCTGCAGTTACTTCAGGTCGTCCCTGCAGTGGAGCGGTGTTGACTTTTTGTGGTACTGATGTGTCAGATCCTGCTCCCTCCATCTCTGTTACTGCTGCTATGGTCATTGTTGCCCAGACTCCAGATCCAACATCCATATATGCATTCACTTCAGTGATTTTCACCAAGATCGTGAAGAAATTAGAGTGGCTTGAGCATCAGTTTAAGCAATTTGCTCATCAGTTGAAGTTGTTTATGGATGCGTCCATCGCCGATGAAATTTTACCATTCTAGACATTGCATGGCTGTATTAATGCGATGGAGGATCCAGTGAATGACACACTTAGAACCATTTTTGCCTCAAACCTGGTAATGCTGACATAGGAGTTGGCCTAATTAAGGGCTGAAGTTATTGAGTTACAAGCACAGCCAGTGCAGGTGTATACTGAGCACCCTGTAGAGATGCCTAAGGATGAGGAGTCACAGTTGGTCGATTTGATATCTTAGCAAAGTCGGTGGCCGATATGAGAGCTCGTGAGGATAATGATGATGAGGAGGATTATGATCCGGCAGAGAAAGAGAAAAAGATAAAGAAGTTGGATGACAAAATAATGAGAGACACTATGCAACACTCGAGGGATGAGTATTATAGAGTTCCTAGCACACCGGGTGAGTCGTCCAGTAGAGCACCAAAGAGTGCTACACCTTATTTAGACCTCATTGTGGGTGTGACAGGCATTGGCACAATCATTGATACTGTTGCTACTATGGTAGCTATACCACTGGCCTCGTCATTGACACCGGCACCGGCGCTTAGGCACCACAGGTATGTTTTCGACTCCCATGCTTCTATATTTTTCAATGCATTGGGGATAATGCATGGTTCTTTTTTGTGGGGTGGGGGATGTACGCGTCTATTTTGATGTGTTTTTTGATGAATTATGAGTAATCAAAATACACGTATCATGCCACGAGGTTAAATTAGGCGCTGCTTAAGAGGCAACCTAAGGGGTACCTTGAGTATCCGCATCCTTGGGGTTTTCTTGTTGTGTTCTTTACCCCAGGACTTCTATTTTTGTTGAACCAACATGTTTAGGACGTGTGATGTGTTAGGTAAAAGTAGCTAGGAGAACTTTGGCATGATATAAACTTGCATACATGAACTATTTTTGTGAATAAATTGAGACCCTTTCAAAAAAAAAATTAAATATGTGCTTCATGATGGATATGTTAACCTATTAGGCTCAGTTTTTGACATTGTGCGTATTGATTTTGATAACTGTTGCTAAACTAGCATGCCAATTAAATAAATGGTAATTAATAATGCAATCTTGTGTCATGTGTGTATGAGGTACTTTAGTTCAGTTCCTACTCTATGTGTATAATTTAGAACATACCCGATTAGTCTTGCTACTTTCATAGGATAAAAAGGTTAGGAAAGGATAATGGGCCTTCTTTTTGTAAGTCACTCAGATAAAAAATTAACCAACCAAATGATATACACATCCCTAGATCCTGAATTTGAGCCTGAAGTCATTTGTTTGATTATCCTGATAGCCATCCCGTTCTGACTTAAGTAGATTCCTCTTTTGGCTCCGATCCCTCCTTGTATACTAAGTCTCAACTTAGGCAAAAAGCCTAAGTTGAGGGTGGCGATGTTGGAAAAAGTGAAAAGGAAAGTTGGGTAGGAAAAGGAAGGTATGATAGAAAGAAAAAAAGAGTGTGGTTAGCTTGAAAAAAAAGAGAGAAAAAATACAGAAAATTGGTAGTACAAAAATAAAAGAGCTAAAAGTTAGAAATAATACCACAACCGAGTTGATTGGGAATAGGGAAGGGAAGAGAAAAAAGGGTTGAGAAGTCAATGTAAAGAAAAAGTGTAGTGTCCAAGGAGGTTGAGTCACTTATCCAAATCTACCATACCTATCCCCAAGCCTACAATACAAGCTAAACAAAGTCCTATTGTGATCCTAATCTGATTTTCAAATGATGAAAGCATAGAAAATAAGGGTGAGCTTATGGTATGTGCATATGCATTGTTTGAACTTCTTTGTGAGTATGAGCGCACTTTGATTATTGTCTGATTCTTGTTTTCATATATGTGTGAGGGACGTTCTTTTATATGTGAGGGCACTAGGAGAACATTGTCTAATTGCTACGTGTGAAGTTGTGTCATTGGTGTATGCTCATTTGTCTGTCAATAGTGCAATGTCAGTCTTTGATCCTCCAATGTTATCTTGAGATTTGATCCTTCAATGTTAGCTTGAGATGCTTTCAATGAAAAGGAACGGTAGATTGTGTTAAAAAGTGTGTTGCCAAGTGTTCATAAAAATTGTTGTAGGTTTGCTAGTCTGCTGACGCCTAAGCATCGTAGTTGAGTCTTGTTTGGTTGCTTGAGGATAAAAAAAGATTCTAAGTTGAGGGTGTTGATGTGTCGGGATTTCACAATACTTTTGATGCTTAAAACTAAGAATTTTGAGAGTCTTTAAGTGTGTTTTTGTTAGATATGATATTCATTTGCTACATGTGCAGGGAAACTGACTTTGGGCATGAAAGTTGTGAATTCTAGTGAAAAATAGTTACCCACAAACCGTGAAGTGCTTCACGAGCCGTGAGGAAAGTCGTGGGATCCTTCCAGAGAAAAGTGCAAGTATAATGCACCCAAAGGATGCCTTAGACACGTGGGACATGCCACGAGCCATCAATTCCAGTCACAAGTTCATTATAGTGAACATTATAAGATAAACTTCCACCAACAGATGCCTGTGATGGACCGTGAGATGTGCCATGAGCCGTCGAGTCCAAATCGTGAGATAGGGACATAAAAGGTTACAAGTAGGACTTTGATCTATGAAAGCCTATGATGGACTGTGAGATGTACCATGGGCCATCGGTCTGAGCCATGAGATTAAGGCAGAATGATATTATAGAATAGAAAGAGAAGTTCACGGTTCACCTCGATAAACCGTGGAGCTTGTGATGAGCCGTGAGGAGAACCGTGAGAGTGAGACGTGCCATAGTCAGCTTTCCCAGTTCATTTAGGATTCGATATTTATGTCTATAAATAATTTCTTTAAGGTTTATTTTACTCGTTAATCATCATATACGTTCAGTACTGATATTGTTGAACTATTTTTGTGACTTTAAGGATTAATACAAGGTTCTTTCTTTGTTCTTGATTCTTGAAAGATTGTTTTGGCTATTGTTCTTGGATTTTCATGGTTAATACGAGTAAGTTATTTCTTATAAATTATTCTGTGACTACTTTAAGAATGAGTATCTAAACACCATAACTGGGATTGTGGGAACCATGATGAATGAATAAAATATAGGTTAAACAATTAGTGATTCTTAAATGGTGATCTTGCATGTATTGTTATTCTCTTCACTTTAACTATTTTTTTACGGTTGCAAACGTTAGAATCCGCCATTAACCTTTACTTGTCATACCAAGGAGGTAATAGGTTAGGAAGAGAGATTAACAATAGAGATTTGAAGCTACCAACCCTTATCTAATGATTTGAGACTGACCGAAGATAATCAATCTGAGACAGTTAATGAAGTTTAGTAATTCGACACTTGTAAGTACGATAAGAGATCAAGTGAAATTCTTCTGAGTGGGTTGACCGGACCTTCGTTGAACCATAACGTATTATTAGTTTTGCATACATATTATCATGATAGATCACTAGTTGTGTATATCTACTAAGTTATGAAATCATGGAAAACACAGTCCTAGTTACCTCTAATCATCTGAATACAACCAATCATTTACTTGCAAACAACTACCAAGTCGAGATTTCACTACTAACAACGTTCTTTCATATTCCATGTGAGATTCAATCCCAACTCATAATTGGGTTCTATATTTGACAAGAACCACTTTATATCTCATTTAAGAGGTGTAATTTGGGCGTATCATAACTCTTCATATTCTAGAAGGAATTCTCGTCTGAAGTTGACCCTTGTATGAACCTATACGAACACATAATTGGTTAAGAAGCTTTAAACTTAACTTTTTGCTAGAGGTTCCTTATGACCTTAATGCATATCCAATGCACTTCTCATGATTAAGAAATTATCATAACACCGAAGTACAATAAAATTCGTCGGGTTCAGTTCTAACTACATACTTAATATGGTTTAAATCTTCACCCAAAAGTTCAAGGTGTAACACTAAAACTATCTAAGAACCTTATCGAGCAGCCCTACGATCAACAACTTCACATACTTCTACAAGGGGACATACCATATATTCCTATTTACTTATTACATATTGCTAAACATTACCTCGTATCTCATCCATACCTATCAACTTAGGTTAAACAAGCACACTATAGTCACCAATAAATGGAACATCTACTTTCTCCCATCTACGCCATTACTTAGCTCCTTTCACCACCACTTAAAGCATAATCAATGGCAATCATAGAGGGAATAGAGTATGAGCATGAACAGTATGAAATATGAATAGAGGTCTAACTCTTGATCATATTCATAGGGCATGAAGGGAGCATCATTGTTTAGAAGGATATCGGTTAAATATTGACTTATACCTATCCTAATCTTGTTAATCAAAATGGGGCCTGGGAAGTAAAGTAAAGTATAATAAGCATGAATACTTCATATATCAAACACATAAAGCATGCATCGAGAGTCGTTCTGCGCATAGACCCGTGGGACTCCACCAACCCAATATTTTGCAACCTCTTATTGCAACTCACAAGAAACTCACAAACATCCTCTCCTTGTCTACCTGAAACTGAGGTGGATACATCATTCTCAAGTGCTTAAACCTCTTCTTCTCCTCATTAGACATAATAGGTCTAGCCCTTACTAGCACACCAACACCTATCAAAGGCATACTGTTAATTCATAAAGCCGATACTACGGCTAGAAGGCCCACTAGGCCCTAAAAATAAAGTATCAAATATTGATCAGGAGTTTGCCCTCCTGTCCTAGTTTATGAACTATCTGAAGTACCTAGTAAGCCACTAGTTTGAGTGATATCATTATGAAAGACAAGTACATAGACTGGAGTGTCCTGAAGCACCGGAGTAGCAATAAATTTAGGTGGTGCTTGATCTTGCCCCACTTCCTCTCTTGGGAGCTCATCACTTTCTGAATCATACTTAAGTAAGAGAGACTCTACCCTAGCTGGAATCCTACTAGCTATATGTGCTCTCGCTCTAGACGGTGTTGAAACCCCACTTCCACCCTTACTATGACCTTTGCTTTATTTATATGCCACGACATGAGTAAGAGGTGCCGGTACTGGTCCTGATCTCTAGCAGTAGTAGTACGTGTGCTTACCACCCGTCGAAAAATGAAAAAAAGAACCTTAATAACCGATGGAAGCAAGTATGCACAATAAGAAAGAAAGAATAAAATTTCCTAAAGTCATGTAGCCTCTCGAAGATACGTTACAAACGTCTCAACAACTATCTGTAAGTTTTTACTAGATACAACTTGTACTTGTGAGACCACTGAACCTAGTACTCTGATACAAAGTTGTCACGATCCAAAAATTGAAAAGTGATAACACCTATCTAACCCACCGATAGGTAAGCCAACAACATATATTAAAGCATAACAAAATAGTCAAATACGCAAAAGTAATGCTTAAAACCTGTAATAAGTCATAAATGAATCCTTTTCATAAAAAACATAGAAAAAAATGTGAAAATAGACACAAAACTCCCCAAAATATGGTGTCACTAATACTAGCCTCTATGAATTTGAATAAAACTTCAAAACTCTAGAATATCCAAAAAAAACGACAAAGAAGATAAAGATAGAGAACATCTAGGAGACCGCAAATCAGCCAACCAACTACTTTAGGATCTCAATGGAATGCTTAATCCGCTACAAATCACCGGCTGCTTATATTCAACTTAGAACCTCCACAACAAAGGAGAACAAGAAAGCAAGGGTGATCACAAAAATCTATATGTACTCAGAAGCATCATCGACTTATGCAAATACGAAGTGATGGTGAGGGTTGGTCCTAAGCTGTCCTATTTTGATATTTATCACAAATTCACTCAATTTCTGACAAAGATTGACCCAGACTAGCAGCAAATGTCAACAACATCATGTATAAATCAAGTTCAAGTATTTCTAAATAATAGCCAAAATTAGACAAGAGTAATAAAGTCACTTTCATAACCACACAATCACTATTAACACCAAAAACAACTCCAAATAAAGAGAATGAGATGATGGATGCATATGATGCATATCCCTCCTACCTACCTGGCCAAAAAACTTATATATACCCTCTTGCATAATATAGATAGTTGAAACTCATGAGGGAATTATGAGGTCTATATACCTACCCTTTACCAAAGAACCCTATACCAGGACATGCTCTGGGTGATCAACATCCTGAATCAGACAATCCTATGCTAGGAAATATCCTAGATGACTCTTTATTGGGATTTATCCTTTTATTTCCTCAATGTCCATGTCCAAGTGCATGAGATACAAATATCATAAACACAACAAATCATGTACCAGATTTAATCCTCAGTACCAAAAATCATAAATAGCCTAGAATGATCAATGACACAAGTAGGATAGCGAAAAAGTAATAAAAATAAACATTTCATATGCAATCTTTCAAATATCAATCACTTGGTATATATCAGTGAGCAACCCAAGAATTTTTATCAATACTACAGCTAGAAATTAAGCTCATGTAGTCATATAACTAAGAAAATCGGGAATAAAGCCTCAATTAACCATTACATAACATTCGTACCCGCATAAATACTCGTCATCTCATTTATACGGGATTTCCACTACCCACTACCAGTTTACATAGTCAATCAATACACTAACACTTTGAAAAGAGTCAAAGAACGTCTCAACTTACCTTAAACGAATCTTAAATATTCAAATTATAGTCTTTCGATTCCTTAAGGCCTCCAAACGATCCCAATCTGGTCAACTATTTAATCTACCTATGTAAATAAGTCTGTAGACACCCATATTGCTATACTTCTACTCTGATCCCAAAAAGTCAAACTCAAAAGTCAACCCCGAGCCTCCAAAGGTAAAACATGAATTTTTTTAAGAATTAGATTACCTATAAAGTAAGGAAATCACACCTAAAATTTCATCAAAAATAGAGTTTAAATCGACCTTCAAATTATAAAAATTATATTTCATAACTTAAGCCCCAAAATCCACATTTTCCCCAATATAAGACACTGATCTAATGGTGAAATCATCAATAAAGTATCAAGGAATGTGTAAATAAAGTTTTAGAAGCATACCCAACAAAAAAATCTTAAAAATTCTCTTTTGATCGTTCCAAAATGAGATTTCAAGCTCCCAAAATTGAGTTATGGGGTTTATATTCAAAAAATAGAATTTAAAATTGTCTAGGTCTAAACCTTAATTGTGAATATGATGGGTCCATCACAATAGCTAGATTGGTGTCACGACCCGATTTCTCGGTCATGATGGAACCTACAACCCCCAGTAGGTGAACCAATCCCCGTAGCCCAGAACAGTTAGTAATGGGCTACTATCTACCAAATAAGGGAACAAGACGAATAAAATAGATAACAGGTATATAAATATATACATATGCGGAAACTAAACCAAATCCCAAGACCTGGTATCATAGTACAGAGCCAAAACTACATACATTGAGTGAAAACTATCCAAAAGAATATATACAGATGTCTCTGAATGGTAATAGAGTACATAAAGCAAAAGATAAACTAAAGCTAAGCTCCGATCGCCAAGAGCTCACCCTCAGTCTGAAGTAGTCCCCAACAGATCTCCAAGAACGAATAACAGCGATCTAACGGCGATGGCCCCCGCTAGGATCTGCACCCAAAG
>QJPP01004263.1:196184-234938 GCA_003996215.1 Jaltomata sinuosa
GCAGCCCGTAGCCCCTGGCCCGGATGGCAAGGTCCATGGAGGTCCCAGACCCCAGACTAAAACTCTCAGTATCAGAACATGTATCAAGATAGAGACCCAGTCTCGATATCAAGATAGAGCCCCAGTCTCGAATATGCATGCCAGACCCTGTCCAGGACTAAAAATAGTAGGAAAATATCTCAAAAACCCCTCCAAGGGTGCCCGGGCGTAGCCGGGTCTAAACCGTAAAAAGTCATCTCAGGTGCTCGGTCCGACCGAGGCTAAAAATCATCTCAAGTAACAAGAAAACTCAACTAGCACCCCGGCCCTGCCGAGTCTAGCGATAATCATAAAACTGATGATTTTAAACATAATTTTACTTTTTTGCCCAAAAATCTCCACAAGTGAAATCAACCATTTCCAAATCATTTCCATCAAAAACGGGCCCCCCGGGCCATGCAAGGTTTAGAAAACAGTGCCAGTAGGCCCGAAGCCAAACCACAGTAAAACATGGATAAAACCTCTTTATATGCATGGAAATGGTATGATCACATACAATAGCTGCCCCGCAGCTCACAATCAACCTATCGACCCTGCACAGGCCCACAGCTACTCAGCAAGCATAACCAGCCTAGAAGGATATTTCTATGCCCGGGACTCGCGGACATTCCCAAATTCCCACCTTCTATGTTCCAGAGTCAATAAGGCCTCACAGGACCCCAAGGGTAAATAAAATATACCGGCAAATACTACAAACAACGGAGGAACAAAAGTAGGCGGACATGAATAAAGCGGTCGAGGTCTGTGGTACCAACCTAATAAACCAACCCAAGGATGCCCATTAATACAATTTTATTTTATATATACGGAGTCTAAAGAAAATAAACCGTAACCTACCTGTCGTCCGACGATAAGCTGCTGGAACAACGATGTCCAAGCTCGAACCACTCCGAGAAAATCCAAAACTAAAGCGGAATCGGAATCGGATTTGGGACGGAATAACTTAACGTAGATAATTGATTTTCCTTTCAGAAATTGAATAATTAACACAAAGTTTTCCTCTCACAATACTCCTTACGTAACAAATGTGATGTACAGTAGTATGCAAATCATGCACAATTCTTAATTTCATATGTAAGGCACATATAAGTTAGGCAGTACATTATTCCAATGTACTCAGCATGCTGCCACCTTTCACTGCCACCTTTCACTTGCTATGTGTTGCACTAGCCCTCCACTTCCACGTGGAAGTGGAGGTGGCAACCAATCCGATCCGTTAAGTATATACTCGGGTATTGCATAAATTCGTGGTATAATAAATATAATTTTTTTGAATATACCATAATCATTAGAAAATTATTTTGAATAAAACCTACTATATTATAATAATAAATTTTAACATAACTAAATTTACTATCTCCGTTAAAATATTACGGAGTATAAAAACCTTATCAAATAAATACGTATACACTTATATCGTATCAAATATATTTTTCATAAACCTTTAAAATATTTTGAAAAGGCAATAATAATATAATTTTTACCAAATTCAACTTTTAAATAACGTATTTTCAAATACACGCACGAGGCTAATAAAATTCTTAAGTTTAGGCTCGTAATTCGCCAACGCACGATTTCGATACTCAAGAATTCTCTCGGGATCCTCCCTTATATTTTATCACTGTTTCAGAACTGAAATGGCATTTTTAAAACGTGAAATTGAGGCTTAAATCGCGTTTAACCCGACCCGGTTCGCGACCCGTTTTCTGCCAGACAGTCCGCGGTAAAACAGTCATAACTCTTTACTCCGAGATCAGTTGAATGTGAGGTTTTGTGCGTTGGAAACTAGACTCGTAGACCTTCGATTTGGTATTTTGGGGGACTTCTAACTCTTTATATATTGGGAGAAAAGATCTGAGACATTTGACCCAAGGTTCAGAAAATTTGTTAAAGGTCTTACGATATCTTTTGTCGATTTACTTGACTTCAAAACTTAAACGTGGAAATGACCGGAAGGGTCATTACAATTGGCTCGGCCCAACCCATCACGATCGTGATGTCCCTTTTGCGAATACGAAGAACAAAATCACCCAGACCATAATCCGAACCCCTTACCCTTTACAATCGCGATGCCTAAGTCCTTCTTTCGTGATCACAACAGTCTTTTCATGAATACAAAGAGGAAATGGACCTACACCAGAAAACCAACAATTGCAATATTCTTAAAATTCTTAAATGGACCCTCAGAATTCATTCAAAAACCCGTGAAGACAAATCAAATCAACTACCAGACTAAGAATTTCATTTTAGACTTGTTAGAACCATCAAACCACCGATTCGGAGTTATTTTGACCAAATATTGATGGAAGTCAACACTTAACTTTTAAATTTCTAGATTTTCAACCAAATATCTGAATCACGTCCGAATACCTTGGGACCTGAACTAGCTATCCCACTCACTCAAAAATCACCTTTCGGACCTAAAAAAACTATAAAAAATTTATTCCAAGCTCATCTTCCTCAAATGTTGACTTTGGTAAAACTTTTCAATATTAAAAAATAAAAAACTCACCTATAACCCATCCAATCACCTTGAGAACCATGCCACCCATCTCTGCAGATCACAAATACCATATTGAAGCTATGAAAAGGGGTAAAGTATGAAGAATATATAGAAATCATAAAATGATTGTGAGGGTTGTTACATCTTAACACTTTTATTTTGATCTAAATGAATTTCCATGAGTTATGTAACACCCCAGAAATTCTAAACCAAGATCTGATATGTTTTTCAATTATTGTTAGACCCGAACTAGATGATTTTTTTATGAATCTAAGCATTAAGATCAATTCCTAAGTTTTTAAGGAGTATTAGTTGTGAATTGAAGTCATAAAGGACCCCTAGCTCAAAGTTAAGTTGAAAGCCCTTCTACCGATTTAGTTTTCATGTAAGTTCTAACTAGGGTCAACTTCAAATGATCATAACTCCTAGAATAGAAAGAGTTAGGTGGATTAGTATCCACCAAATTAAAGGTATTTAAATCTTCTTTCCAACGCCACTAACCTCTCATTAATCCGAGTCTAGAGTAAAAGTTATGGGCATTTTAGTAAAGTATTGTCAGCTGTCAAAATCCGATGGGCTAGCCGACGGGCATGGGAACCTCCGACGGGCGTATCGACGCCCATGGTGACCACGACAGACCATGGTAGCAGGGTGTGGGATCTATCCAGTGAGGCTATTTGACCTCTGTGGGGCCGGCAGTTCGGTCCGACAGCCCGTGGGAGCCATGATGGCCCGTGGGAAGCGTCGTTTGATGATTTTCTGCACTTTTTCCTATGAGTTTAATTAAGGGTAGTTTGGTACTTTTCTCACCTCAGATTCTTTCCCTCATCTTTTAAACACCCAAAAGGGGTTATTCCTCATAAGAACATCAATCTATCTCTAAAGAATTTTCTCAAGACTCTAAGTTAAGATGCCTAGGGTTTCAAGCAAGCAAGATCATAGAAGTTCAAGCAAGAAAGTCTCTCAAGAGTTTTCTTTCAGATTTCTTCTCCAAGTCTCCACCTCCAACCTTAAGTATTCTTCTCCAAGCTTCGTCCCCAAATTTCTAGCTATAAGTTCTTCAAGTTTCAGATATGTGAGTATTCAATAAGGGATTCCCTTCACCCTTATGCCCAAAACCCATGATTTTTACTTTGATTTATGAATTTATGAAATTAGGGTTCTTACCCAATTTGGGGAAAACTTATGGGTTCAGTTTTAAAGAATCAATTCATAATTTCTCATGACTTATCTATGATTTATTTGAGGCTCCTTAATTGATTTCAAAATACCATGCATTAAACATGATTTCTAGCATGATTCCATTGAATTGCATGATTTCAAGTGAAAATTGGCATGTTTAAATAACATGGCCTTATGTATTTATGAAAGTGCATGTCTAATTCTTCAAGTTATGAATTTTTAGAAAAAAAAGTATGTTTGGAATTATGGCTATGCTAAGTTTTAAGGATTTGAAGCTTGAATTGCATGACATCAGATATGTCCCTATGATTTATAAAAGGTTTGGCATCTAGATATGTCTACCTAAGCTATGTGAATTGCATGGTATTAGATAATACCCTTATGCTCTTCAAACAAATTTGGCATTAGATTATGCCACAAGTATATGTGAGCTATATGTATATCTTTTGGGAGTAGTATTAGCACCGAGTTGCACAGAGTGAGATTGCCCTTAGTCCCAGAACTACGTGACACCGTAGGTGCCCTCTGTGGCTTATGATAGGATCCTGATATGATAAGGTTCTAACTTTGGCCGGTTAGGACAACCTTTTTTGGTGTGAGTGTATAACACTGGACTCCATGTAGTTCATCATGGTTTATGTCGGTTAAGAGAAACTCCCGTATAAAGATTTAAGACTTATGATATTCTATTTCATGCTTTAAGCTTTAAACTATGAGATTTACTTATGATACCTCTTTTATGCATGAACTCAGTTTTCAGTTATGTTTTAAGTACGTTTTTAACATATTTATGCTTTCAAGTACATTTTATCATGACATATGCATATCTCACATAATCAGTACATTCCATAGTACTGATCGCATACCTCTTTGTGCTGCATTCTATTATGATGTAGATTCTGTAATCCGTTCCCAGATTTGAGGCTAGTAGATCAGCAGCACATCCAGCTAGCTTGGTGAGTCCTCCTACTTCGAGGACTTGGAGTTTAGCTTCATTCTAGATTTTTTTGTTCTTTCATTCAGTTTTCAGTATTTAGATTTAGCTGGGGGCTTGTCCCAGCGGCTCATCAGTAGTAGAGGTTTCAGACATAGAGTCAGATATTCAACTTAATTCAGATTGTCATTCTTAGACTTATATTTATATAACAAATCAAGTTGCCTATTACTTCATTTAAGATTCCGTTCTTATATTTTGTTCAGTTTTTAAGTCATGCTAATGTCAGAGGGTTATCTTGAGATCACTTGTGATCTTGAGTCCCGTGTTACATCCAGGGGGTAGGCCTGGGGCGTGACAAGTTAATACATTTTATATAACAAGTTCTATTTATACATGTCTTCATGAATTTATTTCTAATCATTCAAGTCTTGGTTAATTCAAATTCTTATTTCGTTCATTATGATAAATAAATGAGCAAATATCGAAAAGGGTTTCATACACTTGAATGAACTTTTCAAACAAATAAGATTTTCAAATAATACAAGAATTCCCTAAAGTTAGTCAAATAAATATTTTGTAAAAGATTCATCGGCAACTACGCTTGGTGGATTTTCTTAAGTGCCTAATACCTTTTTTAGAATTTAATTTGAACCCCTTAACCAATCTCGGATTTTCAATAAAGGTGTTTCATAAAATACCTTTAAAAATGATTTCTTAATTTCCTAAAACATAAGTGGCAACTCTCTTTGTTAGTTCAAGGTGAGCTACTTAGCTTCGTCAACAATGGATTTTAGTTCTTGTCACGACCCAACTACCGGGCCGAGCGGGCACCTACTCTAATCCACCTAGATAGGAGAATCCTTGCCACCCGAACCAATGCGCAAAGCAAAAAAGAACATAAATTATGAAATAAAACCCTTTTTAATACATGGAAATTCCCTTACAAAAATTTTAGAAAATAAATGACTTATAGAACTTGCGAAAAATCATATACAATATGAGATAGCCTTCCCTAGAATCTAGTCTAAGACGGTACAAGAGCTACTATAAGATGATAAAAAAATAAAGAAGACTCAACTCCCACCATTGAAGCAAAAGTAGGAGTTGCTGGAGAATCACCGTCATCTTGAACCTGTGAAACATCACCAACCCTGCAACCAGACTATACCCAAAGGGTATAGCAAGAGTAGAATCAGTACAAACATACGTACTGGTAGGCATCATCGATCGACCCGAATCCACTCCTACCATCATATAAGAAGTTAAGGTAAATACATGAGTTAAATACTCCAACCTCTTTCACATCCACCTTTATCAAAATCCGCTTTGGAAACAACCTTCCTATCCCTTAGACCTCCCAAGTCACCTTGTCACCTAGACTTTCCAAGTCACACCTGACACCAAGACTTACCCAAGTCACCTTGTCACCTAGACTTCCCAAGTCACCTTGACACCTAGACTTCCCAAGTCACCTTGTCATTACCCGACATCTATGCCCATATCTAGACTATCATTCCTTTACCCCAATCAACCACTATGACTCAACAACTTGGAGTAAACCCTACTACTTAGTGACATAGACCACAATTGTCGTACCGCCACCTACTAGTACAAACCGTCCCAATTACCCCAGGGCCATAATCGACAAGTAACCACATCCAATATTATAACCAGGCCATAAGTCTTCCCTTTAGCTTATCAACAAATTGTAACAAGTCTAACCAACATTGACAATCCTCAGTGACAGTAAACATATATCTCTTTTACATAACCCGGACCAAACAAGGATCCCTAGGACATTATCTATGCCAATAACAAGAGACCTCAGTCCACAGAAGGACCACCTTGTCATTTAAGAACACTAACCCAGCCCTTCAAGGACCAACTAAATGCCAAAGAATAATGATAACTCCCGGCCCTCTCAGGAACCCAACATGTGAAGAACAATAAGTAACAATTAAAACTGTAACAATATAATTACAGACTATCAGTCTTCCTTCTAACTTATCAACCACATGGAATAGGTTCAACAACCAGTCTTAAACAATGAGCAAATAACAATAGCATATACCCTTCTTATCCTTCCCGGACCGACCAAGGATATCTATACCAACACCTAGTGTTAATATGAAATACCCGGTCCACCCCAGGACCATCCCCACATTTAAGTGTAGCAACTCGTCCTCTCAAGGACCAAAATAATCATTCACAGATTCAACAATTAACCCGGTCCACTCATGGAACCATCATCAGCATATACAGTCAAGCAAGTAAGATCAAACTTGTACCAGGCGTGGTACCCGAGCTAACCGATATAGAACCTATACCAGGCGTGGTATCCGAGCCAGCCATTAGTATCCCCGTACCAGGCGTGGTACCCGAGCTAACCGTTAGTATTCCTATACCAGGCGTGATACCCGAGCCAACCATTAGTATACCCATACCAGGCGTGGTACCCGAGCCAACCATTAGTAAACCTGTACCATGCGTGATACCTGTGCCAATCGAATTTCACACATAAATCCACAGTCACAAACAATGAACAATCAACACTTATAAACCAACAAGCAATAACACTTAGTTCAATTCACAAGACTGATAATAGGACCCTTAGACATTTCTAAATCATTCCCTAAGCATACAACTCGTACAATGCTTAGACAAAGGTACACAAACATACAATGCATACAGGAATCAATAACCATCACCTATCCTATTCCGGGTACACAATTAACCGTTAAATTCCGTTCAGAGATTAACCCTGAATCACCCCCTCAAACATGCCATTAGATACCTTTATTCCTGACCCTCCTCCTAGGACCGAGATACAACATGGGA
Organism: Jaltomata sinuosa; assembly: GCA_003996215.1. NCBI lineage: Eukaryota > Viridiplantae > Streptophyta > Magnoliopsida > Solanales > Solanaceae > Jaltomata > Jaltomata sinuosa. The sequence continues at coordinate 203,684 of QJPP01004263.1, forward strand.
AAAAACCCTCGCCTTGGAAACATAACCATTATGATATCCTAATTATACCAATTCATTTCTCTAAACTTTCATTCCTTGCACATTAATTAATTACTAACCCCTTTCGGTTCCCCAAACCTTCCCGACATTCTAGTCCCTGGATTCTATTATCATACAACACCTAATTGAGTATAGCAACCCAAAAGGTCACAACACATTATCACAACTCCCTAAATTCTAGTTTAACCAATTCAACCTTAATAATTCTCCTCCAGACTCCTTGCCCGAAGGCTTAGGCATGGATTCTCCCTTTCAATCTATACAACAAGTACGAAATAAAAACAGGTCAATCTACTTAATAAAGAAAACCTAGCCTACATGGATGCCGAGCAGTTGTCCCATGCCCTTTCTGTCTCCGTGAAGGCATTCCTTGATAATTTTGCAGGCCCGAATCTATGGTTTCACATCCTTTTAGTCGGAATCCCTCCTCCTCATGGCTCCCAAGCATTGGAGCAACCTAGGAGGATTCTTGGAGTAACTATCATCTATTTTGGGGCTGAATGGGGGAGAATAAAAATATAAAACTCATTTTTTTGAATTTTCGAATCCCGTCGCTCCGCTATAGTGATCCACGCTCTACTATAGCGGTACCGTCATAGCGGAGTTCACCGCTATAGTGGAGAGTGACCAAAGTTAACTTCCACTATAGCGGTAATTTCTCCGTTATGGCAGAGGTTGCTATGGCGGTGTGTCAACCGCTACGGTGGTTTACACGGGACAGAAAGTCGTACATCCTCTAAAAAGGATCCATTTTACAACACACTTAATTTTCTGATGTTATGGAACAGTCCCTTCACGTCAACCTCGATTTTGGGAGTTCTACTTACCCGAATTCAATTCCAAAAAGTCCCCCAAACTCCTTTAGGTCTTCGATAAATGGAAAACTAGCTCAAATCAAGACACTTTACCCAATCTTTACCTGGATTGCCATAGATCATACCTCGCTCCAAAATTGGCCAAGACTAGCCTAGCCTAGAATTTTCAACTCCCAAACCCGGAAGTTTTCTGACTCGAAAATTGGCACGAAAAGTTTACCCATAACGACAAACCTGGTCATTACAACAAATATCAATTTACCCATTGTTCATCCCCGAATGATCTCTAAGGTAGAAAGAGAAGAAGGATCCTGCCCCCCTGAACCTTAACGCCCTACCGCGATAGCGTAAATATAACCTTACGCAAACCATTAAAACTTACCAATCCCTTGGTGTACCCATCTCAAACAAAATTTAACACACTCCCGCTCTATCAAGGAATTTCTTCCTTCGAGCTGCAAAAGGTTAACTAGATTACCCCTCCCCGAGTGTCCAAGAAATTTGGGGCCTCACCGAAACACCAGAGCAAAAGAAACTCAACTAACGAATAAATATTTTTTCCATGCCAAGGGGACTTGATCCCACCATGGCGTCCCCTTTTGCACTATACCCGGAGTTCTTCTAACCCAAACTCCATCCTGGAAACTTCCTTCGGGTACTATGCCCCTCACATATCATAGTATCATCTTACCCTTTCAACACTATGCCCCGAGACACCATGTATCTCTAAACCATGCAACAACAAAAATTCCATTGGAACTCATCTTAGCTTGAGGTTTTCTTCTACTCTCGTCTTAGGGGTAATTCTACCTGGGCACTTACACCCTAACCAATGTATGGCGAGCACACCCTTACCACTCAATGAGCAGTTATACTGATATTATCATAACCGACCAGAGGGATAACAATGTTTAAGACTCCATTTAATAACCCCATTCCCTCAATTGACCCTACCACTAAGGATCATCAATAATAAACCAGCCAAATCACCCTTATGATATAAGCCTATGAGCAATGTACAACACTACTCAGTCAATTACGGGTCATTTCGCCAAATTCTACATAGGTGACTATTCCCACCAGTGGTAAATCAAAATTTCACCAATACCCCGGGCTATCATATCTACCCTTTCCTCCTATTGTGCATGGATGTTAAATAATTTTTGCAATAGCTCACAGCTCAAATAGCGATTTAAAATAAACTAGGAATGAAAGATATAATAGGGGAAAAATAGGACAGGGATTATGCCCTGCCCATCCCGCTATAGCGACTTGCACACCGCTATGGCAACCCCCAAAAGTAGCAGCCCAGAAAATTTACCATTCTCTGAAAAATTTCTCTCATTCCCCTTCCATGTTCTCAATGCTAACACTGAAAATGCGTTACGGTCTTAAAACATAACCTCAAGACCAACTTCAACTATGCATAGTTGAGAATTTAGCACCCCACTATCATAAAATCAGACACAACACGCACCAGAACTGTGCACAATAACACATTCCCGCTATCGTACACTACTAGTCCCACTTTTTCCTTTCTATGATTTCCAACCAATCCTAGTGTCCCAAAACCGAAGCTTCCCCACAGTCATTAAATCTTTTTTGTTCCCTTACCATCTATACCAATGATAAGTCTATACCCGAATATAATGCAAACCATTCTAATTGGGGCATACCGTAATTTATCGCGAAAGAAAATCACAAATTTTAAAGTCAGAATAAATTCACTGAAGTCACAATCATGAGTTACCACAAAAAATTTCTTACCGCAATTCCTGCTATCAATCAATAATAACCCTTTTTCCCCATGGTTCCCAACCAAGCCCCGACTGTCCGGAAACTGGAGTTTCCCCACAGTCGTAATTCATTTTCCCTCAACATCTTGACCAATGATGAGCCTTTTTTCTGAAAATTTATATGCAATTCTAACTCCACACAACACTTAATCACACTCAATCATATCACGAATCAATTATAAATACCTTCAGACTCGCAATTTCATAACAAGGAAACCAATCATATACGAATCCAATAAGTCATGCCAGCATTGTAATACACAAACAATTCAGCTTCAAGCTACAACGAAATCAAGTCACATAATTTAGTCTCTATTCATCCCATGAATGACCATTAGTCGATCATCTATGTCTTACCACAATTCCCGCTATTAAGCAATAATAGCCCTTTTCCCTGGACTTATTCGCATACCAACCACTTTAAACCTAAGTTCCCACAAGTATATATACCATTTCCCTTTATCATTTTTACCAACGATAAGACCCTGCCCTACATTTAGCATATTGTTTTCCATTTGAATCACAAAACAAGAATTCCTTTAATCATTAACACATAACCAAGTTAAGATTCTTCACTAACCACAAACTTCAAAGTAACTCAAGCAATTACACACCACACAATCGCAGTCATTCAATAAATGTAATACATACAATCACAAGTCTCAAGCTCCAACACTTGATCAAATCAGTTTCATTACCTTTCATAAGCTTCATGGATGACTGTTAGCCGATTCATCCATCCCTTACATAGTCTCCCCGGCCAGATACCAATTGGAACCTTCCTAGTTCTAATTTCCCTTGCTTGCCTTATCACAACCGGAGTCTAATGACATCCTTCACTTCGTTAAGATACCAATTGGACTAAACCCATACAAGCAAGTGAATGAACCGCACGAAAAGGAATGAAAGAAGAGAGATATTTCCTAGAATACTTCATAGCTTCCCAAGTATTAGATGTGGACGTCAACACACCAATCCGCATGACTCTATTCGATATTTTGCTCTTGTACTGGAAGACCGGTAACCTGGGCTCTGATACCATTTGTCATGACCCAACTACCAAGCCGTGCGGGAACCTACTCTAATTCATCTAGATAGGAGAACTCTTACCACCCGAACCAACAGGCAAAGTGAAAAAGAACATAAATTATGAAATAAAACCCTTTTTAATACATGGAACTTCCCTTACAAAATTTTTAGAAAATAAATAACTTATAAAACTTACAGAAAATCATTTATAATATGAGACAGCCCTTCCTAGAATCTAGTCTAAGATGGTACAAGAGCTACTACAAGATGATAAAAAATGAAGAAGACTCAACTTCCACCATAGAAGCAAAAGTAGGAGTTGATGGAGAATCACCGTCATCTTGAACCTGTGAAACATCACCAACCCTGCAACTAGACTATACTCAAAGGGTATAGCAAGAGTAGAATCAGTACAATAATACATACTGCTAGGCAACATCGGTCAACCTGAATCCACTCCTACCATCATATAAGAATTCAAGGTAAATACATGAGTTAAATACTCCAACCCCTTTCACATCCACCTTTATCAAAACCCGCTTCGAAAATAACCTTCCTATCCCTTAGACTTCCCAAGTCACCTTGTCACCTAGACTTTCCAAGTCACACCTGACACCTAGACTTCCCTAAGTCACCTTGTCACCTAGATTTCCCAAGTCACCTTGACACCTAAACTTCCTAAGTCATCTTGTCATTACCCAACATTTATGCCCATACCCGGACTACCATTCCTTTACCCCAATCAACCACTATGACTCAACAACTCGGAGTAAACTCCACTACTTAGTGATGTAGACCACAATTGTCGTACCGCCACCTACTAGTACAAACCGCCCCAATGACCCCAGGGCCATACTCGACAAGTAACCATAGCCAATATTATAACCAGGCCACAAGTCTTCCCTTTAGCTTATCAACCGCACATAACAAGTCTAACTGATATTAACGATCCTCAGTGACAGTAAACATATATCCCTTTTACATAACCCAGACCAAACAAGGATCCCTAGGATATTATCTATGCCAATAACATGCGACCCCAGCCCACAGAAGGACCACCTTGTCACTTAAGCATACTAACCCGGCCCTTCAAGTACCAACTAAATGCCAAAGAATAATGATAACTCCCGGCCCTCTCAGGAACCCAACATGTGAAGAACAATAAGTAACAATTAAAACTGTAACAATATAATTACAGACTATCAGTCTTCCTTCTAACTTATCAACCACATGGAATAGGTTCAACAACCAGTCTTAAACAATGAGCAAATAACAATAGCATATACCCTTCTTATCATTCCCGGACTGACCAAGGATCTCTATACCAACACCTAGTGTTAACATGAAATACCCGGTCCACCCCAGGACCATCCCCACATTTAAGTGTAGCAACCCGGCCTCTCAAGGACCAAAATAATCATTCACAGATTCAACAATTAACCCAGTCCACTCATGGAACCATCGTCGGCATATACAGACAAGCAAGTAAGATCAAACCCATACCAGGCGTGGTACCCGAGCTAACCGATATAAAACCTATACCAGGCGTGGTACCCGAGCCAGCCATTAGTATCCCCGTACCAGGCTTGGTACCCGAGCCAATCGTTAGTATTCCTATACCAGGCGTGATACCCGAGACAACCATTAGTATACCCATACCAGGTGTGGTACCCGAGCTAACCGTTAGTAAACCTGTACCAGGCGTGGTACCTGAGCCAATCGAATGTCACACAGAAATCTACAGTCACAAACAATGAACAATCAACACTTGTAAACCAACAAGCAATAACACCTAGTTCAATTCACAAGACTGATAACAGGACCCGTAGACATTTCTAAATCATTCCCTAAGCATACAACTCGTACAATGCTTAGACAAAGGTACACAAACATACAATGCATACAGGAATCAATAACCATCACCTATCCTATTTCGGGTACACAATGAACTGTTAAATTCCATTCGGAGACTAACCCTGAATCACCCCCTTAAACATGCCATTAGATACCTTTATTCTTGACCCTCCTTCTAGGACTGAGATACAACATGGGAAAAACCCCTAGCCTTGGAAAGACAACCATTATGATATCCTAATTATACTAATTTATTTCTCAGAACTTTCATTCCTTGTACATTAATTAATTACTAACCCCTTCTGGTTCCCCAAACCTTCCCAACATTGTAGTCCATGGATTCTATTATCATACAACACCTAACTGAGCAAGCAACCCAAAAGGTCACAACACATTATCACAACTCCCTCAATTCTAGTTTAACCAATTCAACCCAAATAATTCTCCTCCAGACTCCTTTCCTGAAGGCCTAGGCATGGATTCTCCCTTTCAATCTATACAACAAGTATGAAATGGAAATAGTTCAATCTACTCAATAAAGGAAACCTATCCTACCTGGATGCCGAGCAGCTGTCCCATACCCTTTCTGGCTCTGTGAAGGCATTCCCTGACAATTCTGCAGGCCCAAATCCATGGTTTCGCATCCTTTCAGTCGGAATCCCTCCTCTTCATGGCTCCCAAGCTTTGGAGAAGCCTAGGAGGGTTCTTGGAGTAACCCTCATCTGTTTTGGGGCTGAATGTGGGAGAATGAAAATATAAAACTCATTTTTTTGAGTTTTCTGATCCCGTCGATCCGCTATAGCGGTTCACGCTCTGCTATAGCGGTACCGCCGTAGTGGAGTCCACCACTGTAGTGGAGGCTGACCAACATTGACTTCCTCTATAGATGTAATTTCTCCACTATGACAGAGGTCGCTATGGCGGTGTGTCAACCGCTACGGTGGTTGACACGGGACAGAAAGTCATAAATCCTCTAAAAAGGGTCCATTTTACAACACACTTAATTTCCTGACGTTCTGGAATAACTCCTTCACGTCAACCTCGATTTCGGGAGTTTTACTTACCCGAATTCGATTTTGAAAAGTCCCCCAGATTCCTTTATGTCTTAGCTAAATGAAAAACTAGCTCAAATCAAGACACTTTACCCAATCTTTACCTGGATTTCCCTAGATCATACCTCGCTCCAAAACTGATCGAGACTAGCCTAGCCCAGAATTTTTAACTCCCAAACCCGAAAGTTTTCTGACTCAAAAATTGGCACGAAAAGTTTACCCATAACGACGAACTCGGTCGTTACAGTTCTAGTTTATTTCATTTACTCTCTTTCTTCTCTCCGAACAGTCTTTGCAGTATTTCAAATTGTTAAGAACTGGGAAAAGAGATGACTGGAGAAAATCTTTATCATTGAACACTGTTACTATCATCAAGATAATTAATTACCAACGATTAAAAATATAAAACTAAAAGCTTCCATCACTCCCATCAGCCCATAAAATAGCATCGTCCACAAAGCTTCCCATCTATTTCTATAAATCTATTGGTTTTATATTTAAACCAGAAAACTTTTTATCAAGAAGTTCTTCTAAATCATGTAAAGATTTAAATTTAAAATCCTGAATCTCAGACGGTCTTTGAACATGAGTAGGGAAAACCTGAGTGTCAATTTTACTAGCCGAAGTAGAGGCAACATTTTTAGCCATATCAACTTTTATATCTTTTATCAAGATAGTCAATTCGTCAAGTTTTTTATCAAGAGAACTAATATGTTCACCCAAAACTTTAACATATAAACTCAGATAATTATTTTGAGTAATAAGTTTATTAATTTCAGCAATGTTGACTGAAGCAATATCTTCATCAACAAATTTTTGAAATGCAGTAAAAGTAATACTTGTATTATTAGACAATATAAAAGGTGATTGAGGAGGGTAGATGGCCTTTATAAGGCTACCACTACCATCTTTATAAGTTCTTTAAATAACATGCACATATAAAGGCAAATAAGTGGTTATAAACCAAGGAACAAAATACATAATTTGATTATGCAAAATACAAGTTTCATAAAACTCTTGAGAGATATTATTCATATCCTCTTTACTATAAGTATCAAAAAACCATGTTTTAAACCGGTTCCATTTTTCATCAAAAAATTCCTTGTGGATATGTTTTCTTGCCAGAGAACCTGGGCTAAAATCAAGAAGTTGTGAAATCATTAAGAATCGTTTGGGTCAAAATCCATTTCGGATACAGAAGGAATATCCTTATCAGAATTAGCATCATTTACCTGAACTATATTTGTTCGGGGGTCAATTTTAACCTTTTCTACCATTGAGTTACTATCAGTTACAATGGTATGTAATGAAGCTGCACGATCTCGTGCTGGACCATAAACAGGTTCAACAGGGGAAATATGATGCATAGCTGGCAAAAGACTATGACTGGATAGAGAACGTCTATTATAAATAGGACTCACTGTAGGCATTAAACTATTAGAAAATGACTGCCTATGAGAAGTATAGCTATTATCAGAAAACTGAATACAAACCCTTCCATCGAGATTTTGCGAAATATGAGAATAATCAGAATTGATAACCGCATCAGTTACTTCACTTGGGGATATGACTGAATTTAGAGTCCATGTAGTTGGAAAGTCAATTTCTTCCCACTTAATAGGTCTCCTGGTGGTGACCTTGGACCTTGCAAAATTGGTTTCCACCAATATAGTTTGATCAGATGTATCGTATAACTTACATCTTGGATTTAAAGTAGATAATAATTTAAAATAAATTCTATAAGATAAACTTATAAGTTCTGAACCAGGTACGTAATTATAACCATGCGTTTTAACATTTAATATTAAAGCCTCAAGAATATTAACATCAGAAAGAGATAACTGCAGATTGGGTTGCGTATTGAAATATACTGGACCATAAGATATAATAGATTCGATTGAACCCATTAAAGATTGTCTAAAATTTAAATTTCTAGCATCTCTTAAAGCTGCTAAAAACGTTTCAGGTAACCCTTTAAGGGTCAAAGGCTTAAAAGCAATTTGAACCATACCGATATGTAGGTAGTTATACTGATTTTTATATAAATCGATATCACATTTGTTTAACAAACGAATAGTCTGTTCAGATAAATTTAAAGCTAAAGACTGCTCAGTAGTCTTTATCAGCTGTTTAGAAGATAGTTTATCAAACCAACCATAATCATAAATAGTTTTAATCGGGACTTTAGGAATAGTCCATTTGTTTAACAAATCAAGGTTTTGAGGTATATCAACCTCTTCAAGTCTAGTACTTTTAGTACAAGTTTCTCCTGGATCTATATGACAAAGATCATATCTATGTCAAATACTTCACCTCTATCTCATATATACCATGAAGGTTCTAGGCTCTGATACCAGATTACAGAATCGGGTGTCGGCGGGGGGTAATCCGCACTGCCAACCAGATCTAGCAACTCAGCATCCTTAAGCTAGCGGTAGTCCGCACTGCATAAGAATTGAAATATACAAGAATTTTCATATAACTTCTCAGATTGCATGGTGAAACTCTTACTCGAGCAAAGGGTCTGTCAAGGATCTAATACATACTTCTTATTGAGCCCATGTGTCTGGTGGTTCTAATCGGGAAAGGATGCCCTTTTTATTTTTTAATAACGGGCTTTGGTCCACGACTTACCAGACATAGCCACTAAGGCAAAGCCAATAAGAGTAGTGCTAGATCCAATTGTACCTCGATCTCAAAACCAAAGGATGCTGAGTTGCTAGATCTGGTGGGCAGTGCAGATTACCGCCCGCCGACACCCGATCCTGTAATCTTGGTGAACCTTCATGGTATATATGAGATAGAGGTGAAGTATTTGACATAGATATGATCTTTGTCATATGGATCCGGGGAAACTTGTACTAAAAGTACTAGACTTGAAGAGGTTGATATACCTCAAAACCTTGATATGTTAAACAAATGGACTATTCCTAAAGTCCCGATTAAAACTATTTATGATTATGGTTGGTTTGATAAACTATCTTCTAAACAGCTGATAAAGACTACTGAGCAGTCTTTAGCTTTAAATTCATCTGAACAGACTATTTATTTGTTAAACAAATGTGATATCAATTTATATAAAAATCAGTATAACTACCTACATATCGGTATGGTTCAAATTGCTTTTAAGCCTTTGACCCTTAAAGGGTTACCTGAGACATTTTTAGCAGCTTTAAGAGATGCTAGAAATTTTAAATTTTAGACAATCTTTAACGGGTTCAATCAAATCTACTGTAGCTTATGGTCCAGTATATTTCAATACGCAACCCAATTTGCAATTATCTCTTTCTGATGTTAATATCCTTGAGGCATTAACATTAAATGTTAAAACGCATGGTTATAATTACATGCCTGGTTCAAAACTTATAAGTTTATCTTATAGAATTTATTTTACATTATTATCTACTTTAAATCCAAGATGTAAGTTATACGATACATCTGATCAAACTATATTGGTGGAAACCAATTTTAGAAGGTCCAAGGTCACCACCAGGAGACCTATTAAGTGGGAAGAAATTGATTTTCCAACTACATGGACTCTAAATTCGGTCATATCCCCAAGTCAAGTAACTAATGTGGTTACCAATTCTGATTATTCTCATATTTCGCAAAATCCCGATGGAAGGGTTTGTATTCAGTTTTCTGATAATAGCTATACTTCTCATAGGCAGTCATTTTATAATAGTTTAATGCCTACAGTGAGTCCTATTTATAATAGACGTTCTTTATCCAGTCGATTTTTGCCTGCTACGAATCATATTTCCCATGTTGAACTTGTTTATGGTCCAGCACGAGATCGTGCTGCTTCATTACATACCATTGCAACTGATAGTAACTCAATGGTAGAAAATATTAAAATTAACCCCTGAACAAATATAGTTCAGGTAAATGATGCTAATTCTGATAAGGATATTCCTTCTGTATCCGAAATGGATTTTGACCCAAACGATTCTTAATGATTCTACAACTTCTTGATTTTAACCCAGGTTCTCTGGCAAGAAAACATATCCAAAAAAAAAAATTTGATGAAAAATGGAACCGGTTTAAAACATGATTTTTTGATACTTATAGTAAAGAGGATATGAATAATATCTCTCAAGAGTTTTATGAAACTTGTGCTTTTCATAATCAAATTATGTATTTTGTTCCTTGGTTTGTAACCACTTATTTGCCTTTATATGTAAATGTTATAGAAAGAACTTATAAAGATGGTAGTGGTAGCCTTATAAAAGTCATCTACCCTCCTCAATCACCTTTTATATTACCTAATAATACAGGTATTACTTTTACTGCATTTCAAAAATTTGTTGATGAAGATATTGCTTCAGTCAGCATTGCTGAAATTAATAAATTTATTACTCAAAATAATTATCTGAGTTTATATGTTAAAGTTTTGGGTGAACATATTAGTTCTCTTGATAAAAAACCTTGACGAATTGACTATCTTGATAAAAGGTATAAAAGTTGATATGGCTAAAAATGTTGCCTCTAATTCTGCTAGTAAAATTGACGCTCAGGTTGTCCCTACTCATGTTCAAAGACCGCCTGAGATTCAGGATTTTAAATTTAAATCTTTAAATGATTTAGAAGAACTTCTTGATAAAAAGTTTTCTGGTTTAAATATAAAATCAATAGATTTATCGAAAGATTTTTCGGATAAAATAGAAACAACGATTGATTATAAAAATCAAGTTTCTTTAGAGTTTAATAAGCTCAGAGGTTATCCTAGAAAAATAATAGTTATGCTAATAAACCCAGCATGCAGAGTTATTATTATCCTCGTCCTACTCCTCAAGATGTTTTGATAGAGGAACGAGATTGGAATCAAACGAATACTTCCTATAGTGGTTCTGAAATTTATGAATGGAATCTTGATGGTTTGACTGATAGACAATTAACAATTTTGGTTCATATAATGCTTATGTATGCAACTATCTGTAAAAGTGTTAAAAATACAGATAGAATTATTTGCAAAATGATTATTGCTGGTTTTACTGGCCAACTTCGAGGCTAGTGGGAAAACTATTTGAGTATTGATGAGAAAGCTTCAATCATAAATGTTGTGGCTACTGATGATGGTGTTGATAACTTAGGCATGGCTCTAATAAAAAATAGAGAAGATGTTGTTTATACCCTTTTTCTCACCATAATAGAACATTTTAATGGTAGATTTACCAATCAGTATGAGACTATTCGTACCCTCCTTAATGGTCTAAGATGTCAGACCTTATCTAATTTTAGGTGGTATAAAGATACCTTTAGAAGCCAGGTGATGAAATTACCCAAAAATAAGTTTGAACATTGAAAATCTAAGTTCATAGATGGCCTTCCCTCCTTATTTGCTGAAAGAGTTAGAAAAACCCTAAGGGGTAGTCACGGAGAAATTCCTTATAAGGATTATACTTATGGTAAGCTTATAGGGGCTTGCACGCAAGAGGGATTAAACTTGTGTAATAAATTACTTTTATCCAGACAGCTTAAGATGGATAAGCTTAAAGAAAGATCTCAGCTAGGAGACTTTTATACCCAATTCGATTTACACGAGCCCTCTGCTAATAGCAAGAACAAGAGCAAGTATTATAAGTCCTCTAGAACCGAAGGATCCCACAGGAAAAGGAGATCTAGACGTAGGATCAAAGAAGAACGTGAAGCTAGAAAAAGCTTCCGTAAGTCTACTAGATTTACCAAAGATCGATCTGGAAGAGATCTATCCAAAATCAAGTGTTATACATGTGGAAAACTGGGCCATATAGCACCCAATTGTAAGTTGAATAAGTTGAAAACTTTAGAACTAGATAGTGAGACTTATTATAAAGTTTATGGTTTGTTATACACCTCAGGTTCTGAAGATGATTATTACTCTCATTCTGATTCTGATTCCGAATTTTCTCTCCTATAATTTATACCTTATTTATTTATCAAAGTAATTCTTTCTACGTAATTTTGCCTAGATTTTTTTCTCCGTAAATTTACCCATTTTCAAAGTGATTCTTTCTTTATAATCTCAAATATTACATACGTACATATGTTATATTTGTTTTATATATATATATATATATATATATATTATGTGTGCAATATATATATATTTGTGTAGTATTAATAAAATATAGTATTAAAAATAAAAAATATAGAATGAAAAGAATAAGGGGGAGAAAAAAATATTCTGAATGAGACTGTTCGTACCCTCCTTAATGGTCTAAGATGTCAGACCTTATCTAATTTTAGGTGGTATAAAGATACCTTTATGAGCCGGGTGATGAAATTACCCGAAAATAAGTTTGAACATTTGAAAGCTAAGTTCATAGATGGCTTTCCCTCCTTATTTGCCGAAAGAGTTAGAAAAACCCTAAGGGGTAGTCACGGAGAAATTCCTTATAAGGATTATACTTATGGTAAGCTTATAGGGGCTTGCACGCAAGAGGGATTAAACTTGTGTAATGAATTACTTTTGTCCAGACAACTTAAGATGGATAAGCTTAAAGAAAGATCTCAGCTAGGAGACTTTTGTACCCAATTCGGTTTGCCCGAGCCCTCTGCTAATAACAAGAACAAGAGCAAGTATTATAAGTCCTCTAAAATCGAAGGATCCCACAGGAAAAGGAGATCTAGACGTAGGATCAAAGAAGAACGTGAAGCTAGAAAAGGCTTCCGTAAGTCTACTAGATTTACCAAAGATCGATCTGGAAGAGATCTATCCAAAATCAAGTGTTATACATGTGGAAAACTGGGCCATATAGCACCCAATTGTAAGTTGAATAAGTTGAAAACTTTAGAACTAGATAGTGAGACTTATGATAAAGTTTATGGTTTGTTATACACCTCAGGTTCTGAAGATGATTACTACTCTCATTCTGATTCTGATATTGAACTTCTTGATTTATCTGATAGTGATAAAAATATTGATAGTCCTTGCGCCACTTGCCAAGGTAATAATTGCAATTGTGATGATGATGAAATTTATAAACTGCAATCGCAATTTCAGGATTTCAATATTAACACAACCACCTCTGATAATGTGATTGAGCTTTTGAAAGAAGTTACTGATAATAAGCTTCGTAAAAATATTATCAATCTAGCTACTGCAAATGAGGCTAGTTCAAGTTCTTCAAAACCTTTTTAGAATAAGAAGAATGATTTTGAATACTCTGCACCATATTTTTTAAAGGAGGCTGATAACCGTCTTATGATGAAAAATACTTTTACCGAAAGAGATTCTTCGTTTGATGATTTAAAAGATGAAATTGAGAATTTAAAAAGAGAGATTAAATCTATTTAGACTAAACAATTCTAGTTGCAAAGAATCTACATGTCTTTGCTTCATATCAAATAAGGCATTAATATCTCTAGTTACTGGACTTGTAACAAAATATAACTTATTTCATTATCCTTATAAGTGGCAGAGAATCTTTTTGAGTCTATGCTGGTAATGTATAAATTGCCTAATACGAATATTTGCCAGAATAAAGTCTGCATTCCTCATTTCTTTTTCCTGGTTAAAAATCAGTTATTCCCTCCAATTATACTTGGAACCCCGTTCATAAATGCAATTTATCCTTTTACCAGCATAGACTCAAAAGGATTCTCTGCCACTTATAAGGATAATGAAATAAGTTATACTTTGGTTACAGATCCAGTAACTAGAGATATTAATGTCTTAATTGATATGAAGTACAGACATGTAGAATCTTTGCAACTAGAATTGTTTAGTCTAAATATATTTGATTCTCTAAATTCTGTGAAAGTAAAGGAAAAAATTAAATTGATTTCCCAACAAATTGCCATTGATATTTGTGCAGATCACTCCAGTGCTTTTTGAAATCGAAATAAACATATTTTCACCCTTCCGTATGAAGATGATTTTTCGAAAGATAATATTCCTACTAAATCGTATCCCTGTCAAATGAACGCTGAGTTAGTAGAATTTTGCAAAAAGGAAATTGATAATTTATTGCAAAAGGGTTTGATCAAACCTTCTAAATCTCCTTGGTCATGCACTGCATTCTATGTCAATAATGCTGCAGAAAAGGAGCGAGGTGCTCCTAGGTTGGTTATTAATTATAAACTTTTGAACAAATATTTAAAATGGATAAGGTATCTTATCCCCAATAAAAAAGATTTATTATCAAGATTATATGATGCCAATATATTTTCTAAATTTGATTTAAAATCAGGTTATTGGCAGGTACAAATATTTAGAGAACATACTTATAGAACTGCTTTTAATGTTTCATTCGGGAAATATGAATGAAATATCATGCCTTTTGGTTTGAAAAATGCCCCATCTGAATTTCAGAAAATTATGAATGATATTTTTAATCCATATTTGGATTTTATCATTGTTTATATTGATGATATTTTAGTTTTTTCCAAAACATTTGAAATGCATATAAAGCATCTTGATATATTTAAAAAAATTATCATTCAGAATGGTTTGGTTATCTCAAAACCAAAAATGAGTTTGTTCCAAACTAATGTCTGATTTCTAGGACATCATATTTATCAGGGAAAGATTACTCTAATTCGAAGATCTATTGAATTTGTATCAAAATTTCCTTATGCCATCACTGATAGGACTCAGTTACAAAGGTTCTTGGGAAGCTTAAATTACATATCCCCATTCTATAAGAATCTATCTCGTGATTTAGCCCCTTTATATGATAGGCTGAAAAAGAATTATAAATCACCTTGGACTGATAGTCATACCACTTTGGTATAAAATATTAAACTTCGTGTTCAATCTTTGCCTTGTTTAACTCTTGCTAACCCTGCTTGGCAAAATATTATTGAGACAGATGTGTCTAATATTGATTATGGTGGGATATTAAAATAAATAAATCCCAACGATAAAAATGAGTATCTAATAAGATTTCACTCTGGAAAATGGACTGAAACCCAGAGAAAATATGTCACCGTGGCCCATGAAATGTTTACCATTGTTAAATGTGTTTTAAAATTTCAGGATGATTTATATAATCAAAAGTTTTTGATAAAAACAGACGCTCAATCTGTTAAGTATATGTTTAACAAAGATTTTAAGCATGATGCTTCTAAATTAATATTCGCAAGGTGGCAGGCTCAATTAGTCCCTTTTGATTTTGAAATTCATTATAAAAAGGGAATTGATAATTCTTTACCGGATTTCTTATCCCGGGAATACCTCCAATAAAATAAATTTTTACGAAGTCTTTTTTGATGAAAATACTTTCATTATCATTTTAAATGTAATTATATTAAATGGAGACTTAAAAAGTCTTATAATTGATAAAATTATTGATAACATCGTAAAGGAAGATTTCTCAATCCATGATTACTCAGAAGTTGTCAGAGATGATCTGACAGATGATTATGATTCTGACAGATTAATATGATCATAGATTGATATGTATGCAGGATGGATCCTCCATGGATTCGAGGTAGAGGCAGAGGAAGGGGGAGATCAATCCCAGGGAGATCATCCCAATCTTATTCTCAAGGATTGTCATACGGATCCTCATCAAACTCCCCTGTTATACAAATGTGAAGAAAGAGTTTAGTAAATGAGAAGATTTCTCAAAAGGGTGAATCTCCATCTATTCATCTGGAAGATATTCCAGAAAACAGTCTGTTATACAATCATTTACAGGCATATTTGGCCACCCAAGCTGCCCAAAAGCAAAGTAATACTTTTGCTTCAATCGCCAAAGAGGACAATGATAATATCAAGTCCTATGAAAAGTTACTAAAAAGAGAAATGATATTTCTCGTAGAAAACTTTGAGAGCCAGAGAAAAGATGAGCCATGGAAGATACTCCAAAGGTACTTAATTAATGGGTTATACTATCCGGGTGAGTCATACAAAACCCGTTCTTATTATGAGACAATTCTGACAAGTACAGGAAGTGCAGAATTTCAGTACTTTTTCGGTTATAACACGGATGAGAATGTTTATAACTTCTCCAAAATCATTATTGAACAGATTATATCTGTTGAAGATTGGGGAATCTCTACTATGAAAGAAAGACAGATAAGCCTTACCAAATCTCGTATGAACTTTACATACTGGGATTATATTCAAGCATTTGATAAAGTGCTATACTAAAATAATGATAGACATAAACACATTTGGTTCATAAAAGTGTGCGCAAAGATATTTGCTGAACCAATCCCAAATTGGTTTTTAAATTGGTGGTCATACCACGGTCTCACAATTCAGATCTTGTCCGATAAATTCCTTATGTTATACAAGGAATGGACCAAAGTGTCACCTGATTTGAACAGATTATATCATGCAGATTATATTTGCAATTTAGAAAAAATTGACCAGATCTACTTCTTTATTGAATTCTCTATCCATGGATTCATAAATGGACTCCTGAATTAGGGTTCACTTAAGAAAATATTCTCTGCATATACATGACTTTTTATAATAATTTTTGGGACAAATTGATGAAACAGATCCCAAAATAAAAGTTTTACATGGCCAAGAGCTTATGGATTCCATTAAACTAAGAATCCAAGAATACACTCGAGCCTCTCAAAAGAGAATTATAGACGATAGTTCAGTTAGGCATATCGCCAGAAAGATCTCTTTTCAAGACGGATATAAAGAAGAAATGATTAATGAATATTTAGAAGAGGTCAAAAGAAATTTACTTCTGACGATTAACCAGATTGATAAATCAGACACTTTCATGCGGAGTGAGACAAGCAACGATGATATCGGAGAATCTCAGCCTATTGAAACAAACAAAATATTATCTACCGATGATATTCAGAATACAGAAGATTTTCTGCAACAAATCAAAGCCATGGAGAAAAAACATGGTAAAGACAAACAGTAAAGACATCATGGACCCCACAGAACAGTAAAGCCGTCGAGGACCCCAGCAAACAACAGTAGATACACTGTATCAACAGTAGATACACTGTACAAGGACCTAGATATGGAACCCATTTCACTGTATATAGATTCTTTATGTTTTAATTTTTTTTCTATTTAAAGGGTCTTTCAGTTTAGTTGAAAGACATCAGAAATTTTAGGAAATTTATACTTTATATCTAAAGCATGTCCTGATGCAGACTTAACTATATGAGAAGTTTTTTGAAAGTATTTTGTAGGCACTAAGCCTTCCTGAATACAACTAACATTAGCACCACTATCAATCATGGCAATGTTAGAAATCGAAAAACTTTTATCGATTAAAATAGTACATTTAACATACCATTTATGGGCAGTAATAATTTGCATCATTCCTAAAAACATATCATTTTTACGGTCAAGATTAACAGAGTCTTCCTTTTTTAAGAAATACCTTTGTCATTAGAAGACATATGATTATTTTTTGTAGACACAGAATTATTTATCTCTATCTGAGTAATTCTATGATCACAAATCAACTGATTCTGTTTAAGAGATTTAATCAGAAATACCTTTGTCATTAGAAGACATATGATTATTTTTGGTAGACACAGAATTATTTATCTCTATCTGAGTAATTCTATGATCACAAATCAACTGATTCTTTTTAAGAGATTTAATCTCTCTTTTTAAATTCTCAATTTCATCTTTTAAATCATCAAAAGAAGAATCTCTTTCGGTAAAAGTATTTTTCATCATAAGACGGTTATCAACCTCCTTTAAAGAATATGGTGCAGAGTATTCAAAATCATTCTTCTTATTCTCAAAAGGTTTTGAAGAATTTGAACTAGCCTCATTTGCAGTAGCTAGATTAATAATCTTTTCGCGGAGCTTATTATCAGTAACTTCTTTCAAAAGCTCAATCACATTATCAGAGGTGATCGTGTTGATATTGAAATCCTGAAATTGCGATTGTAGTTTATAAATTTCATTATTATCACAATTGCAATTATTACCTTGACAAGTGGCGCAAGGGCTATCAGTATTTTTATCACTATCAGATAAATCAAGCAATTCAATATCAGAATCAGAATGAGAGTAATAATCATCTTCAGAACCTGAGGTGTATAACAAACCATAAACTTTATCATAAGTCTCACTATCTAGTTCTAAAGTTCTCAACTTATTCAACTTACAATTTCGTGCTATGTGGCCCAGCTTTCTACATGTATAACACTTGATTTTGGATAGATCCCTTCCAGATCTATCTTTGGTAAATCTAGTAAACTTACGGAAGCCTTTTCTAGCTTCACGTTCTTCTTTGGTCCTACATCTAGATCTCCTTTTCCTGTGGGATCCTTCGGTTCTAGAGGACTTATAATACTTGCTCTTGTTCTTGTTATTAGCAGAGGGTTCGGGTAAACCGAATTGGGTACAAAAGTCTCCTAGCTGAGATCTTTCTTTAAGCTTATCCATCTTAAGTTGTCTGGACAAAAGTAATTCATTACACAAGTTTAATCCCTCTTGCGTGCAAGCCCCTATAAGCTTACCATAAGTATAATCCTTATAAGAAATTTCTCCGTGACTACCCCTTAGGGTTTTTCTAACTCTTTCGGCAAATAAGGAGGGAAGGCCATCTATGAACTTAGCTTTCCAATGTTCAAACTTATTTTCGGGTAATTTCATCACCCGGCTCATAAAGGTATCTTTATACCACCTAAAATTAGATAAGGTCTGACATCTTAGACCATTAAGGAGGGTACGAACAGTCTCATACTGATTGGTAAATCTACCATTAAAATGTTCTATAGTACAAGTTTCTTCAGAATATTTTTTTCTCCCCCTTATTCTTTTCATTCTATATTTTTTATTTTTAATACTATATTTTATTAATACTACACAAATATATATATATATATATATATATATATATATATATATATATATATATATTGCACACATAATATATATCCAAATTCAGTTACAAAAACTTGATTCTGAAATAAATAGAATTACCACAAAATTAGAAAATTGTTATACGGATAATCCTCAAAAATTTTGGAAGAAAAATCAACTGTATGCAAAAATAGAAGTAAAAAGTGATAAGATTATAAGAGTAAAACCTATGAGATATAACGAAGAAGATCAAAAAGAATTTAAAATTCAATTAAAAGAACTGTTAGAATTAAACTTAATAAAAGATAGTCAATCACCGCATAGTTCTCCGGCCTTCATGATTAGAAATCATGCAGAACAGATTAGAGGAAAGGCTAGGATGGTAATAAACTATAAAAAATTAAATGATAATACAATCTTTGATGGATATTTTCTACCAAACAAAGAAAATCTAATAAACCAAACAAGACATAAAAAGATATTTTCTAAATTTGATTGTAAAAGTGGATTTTGGCAAATAAGAATGCATCCCGACAGCATTAAGTATACTATATTTTCTACTCCTCAAGGACATTATGAATGGAATGTAATGCCTTTTGGACTAAAAAATGCGCCACAAATATTCCAAAGAAAAATGGATAATATTTTTAAAAATTACAACCACATATACGTTTATATTGATGATATATTAATAGCTTCAGATGATATGAAAACACATTTAAAACAATTAGATGAATTTGCTGATATATGTATACAAAACGGCTTAGGATTATCAAAAAGGAAATCAAAAATATTGCAAAATCAGATAGAATTCTTAGGAATGAAAGTAGATAAGAATGGAATAGAACTTCAAAACCATATACTAGAAAAACTTTCAAAATTTTCAGATAAGTTAACTGATAAAAAACAAGTACAAAGTTTCTTAGGAATATTAACCTATGCTTCAGATTTTATTCAAGATTTGGCAAGACTAAGAAAATCATTTCAAGAATTACTTAAAAAAGATAGGATATTTAGTTTTACTCCCAATTTAGAAAACCAAGTAAAAAAGATAAAAGAATTATGTCAAAATTTGCCAAAATTATATTTACCAAGTGAAAATGATGATTTAATACTAGAAACTGATGCTTCAGAACAATATTGGAGTGGAGTATTAAAGAAAATAGACTATAATTCTGAAAAGGAAAAGATAGGAGAAAGCTTGTGTCGATATTGCTCAGGAACCTTCTCTGAAACTGAAGGAAGATATCATATAAATGAAAAAGAATTATTGGCCGTAGTAAATAGTTGTAAAAAATTCTATTATTTTTTACTACCAAAAAGATTTTTATTAAGAACTGATAATACTCAAGTTAAAGCTTTTATTCTAAATAATTTACCTAGTAGACCTGAATATAAAAGATTAATTAGGTGGCAAACGTTATTATCTGATTATAATTTTGATATTGAAATTATTAAGACTGACAAAAATATCTTAGCAGATTTTCTTACACGAGATGGAAGACCATCATCATCAGGTTCTTGAAGAGGTCCTAAAGATGGATAAGGCCATCCAACATATAAAGGATAATTTATCTGATTTCATTGATATTGCTAATTTACCAGGGATGACCAAGGAAGTCGCAAGTCTATTGATAAAAGGAACTGAGTTAATCCAGTTAAGTATAGATGATTATGAAATATCTAGTTTACAGATAATAAATTTGATTTCAGGAACCAAGAAAACGGAAAAAGATAAGCCTATAAAAAAAGAAAAGGAAATTGAACTAAGACCTCAAAATCCCAAAGATAAGATGTCTACTTTCCTAGATTCATCTTCTAAAATTATTAAAGATTTAAACATGATTTCGTCTGAAGAAGAAGAAAATCAATTTAAGATAATGAAAGAATTATTTTCTTTACAAAACAATGAAAACAAATATATTGAGTTTTCGGGAATATATCCAAGAATCAACTATTTGCAAAAAACACCTCCCCAGGAGATAAGATATTGGTATGATTTTGGAGCAATCAATTCGATATTTTTAACATCTCCTAATTTTCCTGAAATAAGTCTATTACAAAATTGGATCAAAGAAAGAGTAAAAAATTGTTATCTTAATAACCCAACTATTTTGCCAAAAGATATATTGGTCCTAAAATTTTTATCAGCTGGACCAGATTTCGATAATTATGGGAAATACCCTGCTTATCATTTTATTCAACTTGGGAAAGTTGAAGCATTCCCGATATCTGTTAGTCAAAGCAGAAAAGATTTTATAAAATTTAATGAAAAAGATATTCATTATCGAAGAGCCATCGGAATACGGATTGTACTACAAGGCATGAAAGCTAGTTTCAAAAAAGGATTTCGGACCTATGGCGGATCGACGATGTATTCTTCCACAATGATAGCTTATGTAAAAAATACTCCAGTAGCAGCCTATAATTATTTGATAACCAAGATGAAGATGCTGGAAAATGGATCAATCAAATCCAGTGCTCAAGCACAACAAAAGATACGTCTGTTCCGCAACCATCAACCAAACACCTGTCCAGCATGCACTAGTACCGGAACAAGTAAAAGTGACAGTGACTAGAGACAGATGGACGACCAAGAAAGAAGGACAAGACAATAATGACAACAAAAAGTCTTAGGGATAAGATCTTTTTTTGATGAGTCATAAAGTATGTACAATTATTGTATGCTGAGTCATTAGAATGAGAAAGTGATATGTAAATAGCTAGTCATCTACTAAATACTACTATAAATAGCGGGTCTCTTGAGAAAAGAGTCATCGAGTCATCTAGTTATCTTCAAGTTTTATAACCTTTTCATCTGGTCATCGAGTCTTTGTCTTGTAAAAAACCTTGTAATGTTCTACTACAATAAATAAACTTCTCTTTTTGTAATTCTATATCTTCCCTCTTTTTAACCTATTAAAAAGAGAGACAACACAAATCCAAACCTATTCCTTACGCCTAGAGGTAGGAAACGAAACTAGGCTGTGCTGAGTAATTTTGAAGGAACCATAGAAGAGTTACCTGTCCAGGTTGGAGCTGAAATGCTCGTTAAAAGCTTCATGGTATAACCCGATATTACTTCGGTCAAAACGGAATCAGGTATGGAAGCGTGTTGGACCCTTTTTAATATTGTTATTACTTGGGTAGATATAGGATTACACTATTAAATTTGTTCTAAACCTTATTAATCAAGTATAAATATGTTTGAAATTTGGCAAAAAAAAAAGTAAGAACATTTATAAGATAAAGATTATTAAGAATCCGACTAAATTAAGTAAACTTTTTAAGATTTTGTATACACGGCACGGGACCCTCCCAATGGTATCAGAGCCAAGATAAAATCCTCATGAACCACGAAAAATTTGATGAATGGCCTAATATACAATATGAAATATTATCTTTTATTTCATTAATATGGAATTGATAATTATTATATATTTAATAAAATTAATAATAAAATTTTATGAATTGAAACTTGAAACTGATACCGACTCTAATAATCTTGATAGTAGACATGATAATATTTGTGATGATTTAGATTGGCACTATCCATCTGATTGATGGAAAGAGAATTCAAAATTTTACAAGAGGAACAAAATTCTTTAAAAATAGATAAAGATTTAATAGAAATACAAAAAACCTTAATATATTATGGAGAAAGAATATGCCGTTTTAACGAACAGATAACATTAAATCTAGAATCATTGATAAACGGACATAATAAAGGAAAACAAAAAATAAAGGAGCAAATAGTACAACAGAAAGATTTTCAATCATCTAATCCTTTTGTTTTTCATTTAAACAAAATCAAAGATGCATGAAAATAGTTCTGATTCTGAAATAAATTCAGAAATAGAAGATTTAATAACTAAGATAGGAGATATAGAACTAACAGACGATAAAAACTTTATCAATATTAAAACAGACATAAAAGAGGAAAATCCTAATATAACAGATATTCCTAGTAATCCTAGTACTTCTAATCCTCCACCAATAAGAGAGAAGCAAAGCTTTAATAGATCCCCAACCGGATATGCTGGATTAATGTATACAGGAAATCCTCCAGATAAATATAATCCTTATGAAAAAATGAAAGCTGATACTATAAATCCTTTTGGAATTTATCTAGACCTAGATTGTATTACAAATACCGAGGAAGCATTAGATAAATGGAAAACCGCCTTAAGAATAGCTATTGCAGTAAATAAAATGGATTTTGAAACACAAAAAGGTTTTATGGAAAAAACACTATTAAATAGCGCTCAAAGATTTTGGCAAAATATAGATGAACCTACTAAGACTACCGTTTATTCTGATCCAAATAATTTTATAACAAAAGTTGTAGAAACATTTAGATTAGAATTTTGCGGAGAAGGCAAATATATAAAAGATGAAAATAGCATAATTAAATATACTACTGCTTTAATGAGATTACAATTATGCGATATTTGTGAAATAGAAAGATATATTTGTGTATTTCAAGATTATTATTATCATATATATAATCAAGTCTCAGATACAAGTAATTATCTACCCATTGTTTTTTGCTAAGATACCT
Organism: Jaltomata sinuosa; assembly: GCA_003996215.1. Classification (NCBI taxonomy): domain Eukaryota; kingdom Viridiplantae; phylum Streptophyta; class Magnoliopsida; order Solanales; family Solanaceae; genus Jaltomata; species Jaltomata sinuosa. The sequence goes on from QJPP01004263.1 coordinate 227,566, forward strand.
GACCCTTGGGGTACTAAATTGATAGAAACATATCAACCTGGTAATTTGGATACTCTAGGAAAAAGAATAGCTCATGTAAGAGATAAATTAAGTAATTGGTGTGCTGATGCTATCTTAGCAAAAGCCAAGAAAGGATTAAAGAAACGAGTTTCTTTATGTTGCGACCGGCCTAAAATGCCAATTATGATAGGATGTGATAGTTCATACTATTATGGGAAAATTAAAAAACGATATAAAAAGAGAAAATATTATAAGAAAAATTATTTTAAAAAAAGAAAAACAAGATATTATAAAAGAAAAGGATATAAAAGAACAGAAAAACCAACATATAGGAGAAGAAAAGTTAGACCTAGAGAATGTCGATGTTATTATTGTAAAGAGATAGGCCATTATGCCAATAATTGTCCTAAAAAGAATGAAAAGAATAAAAAGAAAATAGAGATAGATGAAGATATCCAAGAAATGATAGATTCAGGAGAATTTATTCGAATAGACAATTTTGATATAGATTCTGATGAAAGTATATTTATATTAACGGACACAGAAGATATGTCTGAATCTGAATCAGAATAAAAAAGCTCAGTAAATATGATGAATCCATAATAGATAACCAGATTGAACAAACTGGAGAATATAAGCAAGAAATTTTAATAGATAAAAGAAAATTAAAATTGATGCAAAAAGAAGAAAAACATACATTAACTAATTATTCTGGATTTAAAGTAAATACTTTACAACGATTAGGAATAAAAACAAGAAAACATAATTTATTTTATGGATTAAATATACAAGAACAAGCCTTAGCAGTCTTTTATACTTCTAATAAAGTAATGATACCTTTATTATCTAAAAAGGATATCTATGATAAACTACAAAGAATAAAACCAGAAATAAGAAATACATTAGGATGGATCCATATAGGAGCAGTACAAATTATAATAAAATCCACATTTAAAGAAGGATTGGATACCCCAATAGAATTGGCCATAATGGATAATCGAATTAGGAATAGAGAAGAAGCCTGTTTAGGAATACTTCAAGGAAATTTACAATTCGGAAAATTAAAATTCAATATTTATCCTAGAATCTCTTATCATTTAAGAGATAAGATTTTGATAAAACATTAAGTTTAATCCAAGACTTTAAAAGAAAAGATTTCTTTCTACAATATAATAGACCATATTCTATTACCTATGCAATATCCTATGCTATATCTAACACACATCACTCTGAGTGTTTTGAGATAAAAGATATAATAGACTTTCCATACCTATTTAATGAAGTATGTCAAGTACAGATTCCTACTCTCCCAAAAATAGAAGAAATAGAATCTAGAATAATAAATTTAGATTTACAAGAAAAACCCTTGATAAGAGCTAATAAAGCACCCCCTCGACTGTCTTTCACTGATACAGGAGTATTAAGCCAACCAATAACTCGACAACTAAGTTTGGACAGAAGCAAGATAATTTGCGAAAAGAAAGATAGTTTAAGAAATTATAAAAAGGAGAATATTTTAATGGAGAAGTATTTACCCCAGTTAATCTATTAATTGACACCGGAGCTAATGGTAATTATATTAGTAGCAAATTATGCTTTAGATTACAAAAATATAAATTAGATGAATTACACCAATACACTAACTTTAACGGAGAAGTACATACTATAGACGAGGCTATAGAAACTAAAATAAGATTTGGACAAAATAGTATCCCTATTAGATTACTAATAGAAAAAGAAGGATTTAATGATACTCTTGAAATCATGTTAGGATTAACATTCCTTGAAAATGTTAGTCCCTACGAATTAACCTCTTACGGACTAAAAATTACCTTTAATGAAAAAATAATATATATCCCAAAATGACGAGTCCATATAGTATATACATACCAATAGGAGTCACCTACAAAGATTATAGAGCAGAATATTTTGCTGCTTATATTGATAGTGGATCTGGATCTTGCTTATGCAAAAAAGATTGTTTTCCCGAACAATATCATACCACTTTGCCTAAAATTAATGGACGAGATATATCAAATAATATAATTACAATAGATAAAGGAATAAAACAACCTATAATACTATTAGGATAATTTTTAATAAAATGTCCACCCTTTTATTTCTATAATACAGGAACAGATATTTTATTAGGAAATAATTTCTTACAATTATTTCATAAAATCACTTTTGATACATTAACCAACCAAATATTATTCAAAACACCTTGTCACCATTTAGTAACTGTTAAACGATTAAAACATGCCTACGCTAAACCATTACCTATAAATTTCATCCCTCGCGCAGCTAAGCGTGGTGAGATGGGATATGCCGTGTATACAAAATCTTAAAAAGTTTACTTAATTTAGTCGGATTCTTAATAATCTTTATCTTATAAATGTTCTTACTTCTTTTTTGCCAAATTTCAAACATATTTATACTTGATTAATAAGGTTTAGAACAAATTTAATAATGTAATCCTATATCTACCCAAGTAATAACAATATTAAAAAGGGTCCAACACGCTTCCATACCTGATTCCGTTTTGACCGAAGTAATATCGGGTTATACCATGAAGCTTTTAACGAGCATCTCAGCTCCAATCTGGACAGGTAACTCTTCTATGGTTCCTTCAAAATTACTCAGCACAACCTAGTTTCATTTCCTACCTCTAGACGTAAGGAATAGGTTTGGATTTGTGTTGTCTCTCTTTTTAATAGGTTAAAAAGAGGGAAGATATAGAATTACAAAAAGAGAAGTTTATATATTGTAGTAGAACATTACAAGGTTTTTTACAAGACAAAGACTCGATGACCAGATGAAAAGGTTATAAAACTTGAAGATAACTAGATGACTCGATGACTCTTTTCTCAAGAGACCCGCTATTTATTGTAGTATTTAGTAGATGAATAGCTATTTACATATCACTTTCTCATTCTAATGACTCAGCATACAATAATTGTACATACTTTATGACTCATCAAAAAAAGATCTTATCCCTAAGACTTTTTGTTGTCATTATTGTCTTGTCCTTCTTTCTTGGTCGTCCATCTGTCTCTAGTCACTGTCACTTTTACTTGTTCCGGTACTAGTGCATGCTGGACAGGTGTTTGGTTGATGGTTGCGGAATAGACATATCTTTTGTTGTGCTTGAGCACTGGATTTGATTGATCCATTTTCCAGCATCTTCATCTTGGTTATCAAATAATTATAGGCTGCTACTGGAGTATTTTTTGCATAAGCTATCATTGTGGAAGAATACATCGTCGATCCGCCATAGGTCCGAAATCCTTTTTTGAAACTAGCTTCCATGCCTTGTAGTACAATCCGTATTCCGATGGCTCTTCGATAATGAATATCTTTTTCATTAAATTTTATAAAATCTTTTCTGCTTTGACTAACAGATATCGGGAATGCTTCAACTTTCCCAAGTTGAATAAAATGATAAGCAGGGTATTTCCCATAATTATCGAAATCTGGTCCAGCTGATAAAAATTTTAGGACCAATATATCTTTTGGCAAAATAGTTGGGTTATTAAGATAACAATTTTTTACTCCTTCTTTGATCCAATTTGGTAATAGACTTATTTCAGGAAAATTAGGAGATGTTAAAAATATCGAATTGATTGCTCCAAAATCATACCAATATCTTATCTCCTGGGGAGGTGTTTTTTGCAAATAGTTGATTCTTGGATATATTCCCGAAAACTCAATATATTTGTTTTCATTGTTTTGTAAAGAAAATAATTCTTTCATTATCTTAAATTGATTTTCTTCTTCTTCAGACGAAATCATGTTTAAATCTTTAATAATTTTAGAAGATGAATCTAGGAAAGTAGACATCTTATCTTTGGGATTTTGAGGTCTTAGTTCAATTTCCTTTTCTTTTTTTATAGGCTTATCTTTTTCCGTTTTCTTGGTTCCTGAAATCAAATTTATTATCTGTAAACTAGATATTTCATAATCATCTATACTTAACTGGATTAACTCAGTTCCTTTTATCAATAGACTTGCGACTTCCTTGGTCATCCCTGGTAAATTAGCAATATCAATGAAATCAGATAAATTATCCTTTATATGTTGGATGGCCTTATCCATCTTTCGGACCTCTTCAAGAACCTGATGATGATGGTCTTCCATCTCATGTAAGAAAATCTGCTAAGATATTTTTGTCAGTCTTAATAATTTCAATATCAAAATTATAATCAGATAATAACGTTTGCCACCTAATTAATCTTTTATATTCAGGTCTACTAGGTAAATTATTTAGAATAAAAGCTTTAACCTGAGTATTATCAGTTCTTAATAAAAATCTTTTTGGTAGTAAAAAATAATAGAATTTTTTACAACTATTTACTACGGCCAATAATTCTTTTTCATTTATATGATATCTTCCTTCAGTTTCAGAGAAGGTTCCTGAGCAATATCGACACAAGCTTTCTCCTATCTTTTCTTTTTCAGAATTATAGTCTATTTTCTTTAATACTCCACTCCAATATTGTTCTGAAGCATCAGTTTTTAGTATTAAATCATCATTTTCACTGGGTAAATATAATTTTGGCAAATTTTGACATAATTCTTTTATCTTTTTTACTTGATTTTCTAAATTGGGAGTAAAACTAAATATCCTATCTTTTTTAAGTAATTCTTCAAATGGTTTTCTTAGTCTTGCCAAATCTTGAATAAAATCTGAAGCATAGGTTAATATTCCTAAGAAACTTTGTACTTGTTTTTTATCAGTTAACTTATCTGGAAATTTTGAAAGTTTTTCTAGTATATGGTTTTGAAGTTCTATTCCATTCTTATCTAATATATATATATATATATATAACAAATATAACATATGTACGTATGTAATATTTGAGATTATGAAGAAAGAATCACTTTGAAAATGGGTAAATTTACGGAGAAAAAAATCTGGGCAAAATTACGTAGAAAGAATTACTTTGATAAATAAATAAGGTATAAATTATAGGAGAGAAAATTCAGACTATATAAATAAAGAATATATAAATAATTATGAGTCCCTAATTTTGTGCAGCCTTCTCTAAATATTTATTTTATAAATAATTATAATAGAAAAAATTTATACTACATAAATAAGTAAGGTATAAATATGATCCTTAATTTTGTTCAACCTTCATTAAATAACAATTTAGTTATAAATGTGCAGATATTTATGTGTATGCTAAAAGTGAAATAAAACATACTATTTATGAAATGATGCAATAATTATGCCATTTTTATAATTAATTAAATTAAATTTGCTCTCTCACGTAAAATTATCTTTATTATTTATTTAATAAGTAGTTAGTTATTTTCTATTTTGCCCAAATATAAGATTTATCTTAATTCTTTTTTTGGTAAATAATTTGTATAATTTTTAATTGATTTTCAATATTAATGTAATGACCCTTCCGGTCATTTCCACGTATAAGTTTTGAAGTCAAGCAAATCGACAAAAGATATCGTAAGACCTTTAACAAATTTTCTGAACTTTGGGTCAAATGTATCAGGGCTTTTCTCCCAATATATAAAGAGTTAGAAATCCCCCGAAATACCAAATCGAAGGTCTACGAGTCTAGTTTCCAACGCATAAAACCTCACGTCCAACTGATCTCGGAGTAGAGAGTTATGACTGTTTTACCGCGGACTGTCTGGCAGAAAACAGGTTACGTACCGGGTCGCGAACCGGGCCGGGTTAAACGCGATTTAAGCCTCGACTTCACGTTTTAAGACGCCATTTCAGTTCCGAAACAGTTATAAAAAAATAAGGGAGGATCCCGAGAGAATTCTTGAGTATCGAAATCGTGCGTAGGCGAATTACGAGCCTAAACTTAAGAACTTTATAAGTATCGTGCGTGTATTTGAAATATTTATTTAAAAATTGAATTTGGTAAAAATTATATTATTATTGCCTTTTCAAAATATTTTAAAGGTTTATGAAAAATATATTTGATACGATATAAGTGTATACGTATTTATTTTATAAAGTTTTTATACTCCGTAATATTTTAACGGAGATAGTAAATTTAGTTATGTTGAAATTTATGATTATAATCTAGTAGGTTTTATTGGAAATGATCTTCTATGAATTATGGTATATTTAAAACATTATATTTATTTTACCACGAATTTATGCAATACCCGAGTATATACCTAACGGGGAGAACTTGTTGCCACCTCCACTTCCACGTGGAAGTGGAGGCCTTATACAGCAAAGTTAGGCAGCATGTGGTGGGCAATTGCTGCCTAACTTGCATTGATATATATATTGTGTAATGTTTGTTAACTGTTCCATATACTTACATAGCTGCTCCAGGGGAATTGGTGGGACCAATTAATGTTGTGGTTAAATTAAATTTGTTGTAGAAAATCAATTATCGACGTCAAGTTTTTCCATCCCAAATCCGATTCTGATTCCGATTTAGTTTTGGATTTTCTTGGAGTGGTTCGAGCTTGGACATCGTTGTTCTAGAAGCTTGTCGTCGGACGACAGGTAGGTTACGGTTTATTTTTCCTAGACTCCGCATATGTAGAATAAAATTGTATTAATGGGCATCCTTGGGTTGGTTTATTAGGTTGGTACCACAGACCTCGACCGCTTTATTCATGTCCGCCTATTTTTATTGCTCCGTTGCTTGTAGTATTTGCAGTTATATTTTATTTACCCTTGTGGTCCTGTGAGGCCTTGTTGACTCTGGAACATAGAAGGTGGAATTTTGGGAATGTCCGCGAGTCCCGGGCATAGAATTATCCTTCTAGGCTGGTTATGCTTGCTGAGTAGCTGTGGGCCTGTGCACGGTCGATAGGTTGATTGTGAGCTGCGGGGCAGCTATTGTGTGTGATCATACCATTTCCATGCATATAAAGAGGTTTTATCCATGTTTTACTGTGGTTTTGGCTTCGGGCCTACTGGCACTGTTTTCTAAACCTTGCATGGCCCGGGGGGCCCATTTTTGATGGAAATGATTTGGAAATGGTTGATTTCACTTGTGGAGATTTTTGGGCAAGAAAGTAAAATTATGTTTAAAATCATCAGTTTTCACGATTATCGCTAGACCGGCAAGGGCCGGGCGTGCGTAGTTGAGTTTCTTGTCTTGAGATGATTTTTAGCCTCGGTTGGACCGAGCACCTGAGAGGACTTTTTACTGTTTAGACCCGGCGACGCCCGGGCACCCTTGGAGGGGTTTTTGAGATATTTTTCTACTATTTTTAGTCCTGGACAGGGTCTGGGCATGCATATTCGAGACTGGGTCTCTATCTTGATATCGAGACTGGGTCTCTATCTTGATACATGTTCTGATACTGAGATTTAGTATGGGGTCTGGGACCTCCATAGACCTTGCCATCCGGGCCAGGGGCTACGGCTGCGT